>BPLR01006893.1:0-209746 GCA_021605095.1 Caerostris extrusa | reverse complement strand
ACTCATTATTTATTAAAAAATAGAAATCTTTCAAATACAAATGATTAAAAAAATAATATTTTTTTACAATATATGTATAATTTTTTACCAATTCTGCATTTAAAAGAGTAAGTTTTTATGAATCTAACAAAAATAATTAGTAATTAAAAAAATATTTTTAATAACAATAAAAGTATCCTCAAACTCTGAGATAATGCAAATTCAGTTTTCTTCTCTCAACTCTCCTCAATTTTAATTTTCACCAACTCAAAGTATCTGACGAGTATTAAAACATAACTATCATTAAAACTTAGAAATTATAAGTAAATATTTATTTTGAATAGGAAAAATGGAGTTTTATTTCTTTCATAAAATTTAATAAATTATGTATGAAACTATAATAGTTGTCGATTAAAATATTGCAATAATTTACTTTTATAACTACCATGAAAATTACCATGGTACAAATTACCACGAAATAAACTACTTAGGAAAAATTGTTTTGTTAAAAAACATAAATCCCATAAGAATAATTTTTTTATGTGATATATAGTTTTTTTTTCTTCCTTATTCTTTAAAAATTAAACATTTCCATTACTAATAAATAATTAAATCATATTATTAAAATGGTTTATTTATTAAAAAGAATGCAAGTTTTAATAAAAAGCAAAGAAAAGACATACATCAGAGTAAGCAAAAATCTCTATAAACTAATATTCTATCTCTATCTTCTTCTCTCTATAAACTAATCTTCTATCTCTATAAATTATCTTCTATAAAATTTAAAGAATAAAAGGCACCTACTACTTAATCATCAATCTTAAATTGATAACTAATTTTTTTTATTTCAAATATAAGCAATGGCAGAATACAGCAAATATGAAAATAACAACACTCAAAACATGTGAGAAGGGGAAAAGAACAGCCATGGAGCAGTTTCACATGAAATACAAATACTGATGAAAAAAACTGAATGAAAAAATGAAATTAGTTATTTTAGTTCTGCTTTTGTCAAGGAAGAGGGGGAGATACTATTGTTTAACCAAAATTGAGAGCAATTCATCTGTTTCTTTAACTTTGTGCATTAAAGAATGAGAACATTTTCAATAGAAATTGCTTGTTGTTTGTGAATTCATTCTACATGTCAAACAGAAACATTATCATGAAAAAGTTTAATGCTTACTTAACTTTCCTGTGATTAAGAAACTGTAAAGAACAATCTTACTATTAAATAGCAATATGTCATTATTAAAACTAATAATCTTTATTTAAAAGCAGTTACTAATAATTGCTTTCTTTTTGTCTTAAAGATCTTTAAAAAAATCATTAGGTGAAACGAATTATAACTTCTAATGATATTTTTAACAGAAGAAATAATTACTAGACATATTCATAATTTGATTTTGAAACTAGATTCTTAAATGAATAATATTTTTTTTTTAACTTTATTTAAGTAGATTGGGTTTAATTAAAAATATTAAGAAACTGCTTTTTAATAACTAGTTACTTTGGAATTCTCTCTCTCTCTCTCTCTCTCTCTATATATATATATATATAAAACTCTTTTTAAATAATTTTCTTCATTAATTTATGCATAAGAATAAAACAGTCATCGGTGTAAAATAAAAAATAATATAATATTTATTATACATGTGAATGCCGTGAACTTGTTTGTTGGAAATATTTTCTGTCCTAGAAAAATAAGAAATTAAACAAATTAGTTTCTAAAAGACACAACACAAAACTTATTTCCAATATAAAATCTAAAACAAGTAATCCATCTACAATTGTCAGCTTCTCATAATGAAAAATCAGATTTTTTTACAATTTCCCCATCCACCCTAAGTTTAATTTATATCATAGAAATAAAATGAACAAAAACTGAATTTTTTTTTAAAAATATGAATAATTTTAATTAGTACATTATTTGTACTTCAAAACATGCAGTCATAAGAATAAATTTCACATTCATTCATTTCATTTCCTTTTCAGTCACATTTAAAAATATAAAAATACTTAAAAGTAAAAAAAAATAAATAAAATAAATAATAATAAATAAATTAATAATAATAATAATAATAATAATTATTTATAGGTTATTCAAAATAAACAGGAATAAATATATTCAAATTCAAATAGATTTAGTAACTTTGTGTGTAAACTAATTTAATAAAAAAAAAGAAATCTCCAGATATTGAAAACCTGCATTTTTTGTTACCAGAGTACATGGGAGAAAAAATAAATATATAATTTGCAATGATGTATATGCTTTAATATTACTTTTCAGCTGGAGATATTGAAAGATCTGGCATAATTTGGGAGCAATTCGAGCCTTTCAATTAACTTTCTTCAATACAAAATCTATCAATAAACAAAAGTTTTCTTTACCTGTTAAGTCTTTTAAGGAAATTTATTGGAATTTTTTTCCATTGTCGCTTATATATGGATTTTGAACTCTGGAAATTTTTTGACAAAAAAAAAAAAAAAAAAAAAAAAAATGCAAACCAACACTTTCTGCTTATATGTGAATTGACTTACATTCAGAAATATGCAATAATAGGCATTCAATATTGAAATAAAGCAATAAAAGTTTAATATTTTATATATATATATAAAAATATAAAAAATAATTCTGGAGATTGTTAATTTTTATATTTGAGATAATTAGTATCACAGTTGATTATCAATTTGGTTTTCTGTGAGGTAACTAGTTTTTCTGTGTCTATTAGGCCTGTTTTGCTTATTTACAAATATGGGTGTATAAAGAATATCACATTTTGTCATACATGCATAAAAATACGGCTCTTTTCCATCATTAAAATACAACTTTCTTTTTAATGTTTAAAAAAACTTTCATGTAAACACAATTTTTTTCTCTTTTTATATCAAAGTTTCACTTTATTATCTGCAGCAAAAAGCATTTTTATACAGTGCACTTTTAAATATTTTTTTCAGAACTTATGAAAGCCACACACTTTGCAATCAACAGCCTATAATCTGCACCAAGAAAATCAAATGTTTTTAAATAAAAAATATGTGAATTATATACAGAAGATTATAATATTAAACAATTTAAAAAAAAATACACTAACCCACTCAGAGAAAGAAGATTTTACAGTCTTAAATGCTTGAGCAAAATGTCTTTCAGAAAGTGCTAATTTGCCAAGACCTGAAGGGGATTCTATCATTTCTTCCATGGCTATGAAACATGCTTCATCAACAAGATTTGTCAGATCTGCACCACTGAAAACAAAAGTTAAATTTCACGAGTTTGTACAATATTTTTGCAAATAAAATAATTTTAAGTCATAGGTACCAACTTTTAGTTTTTAAAAATCACTGGTGTAATGTTAAAATATTATTATTAATGAAAATTTACTTTATAAAACTAAAAACAGTACAGAAAAGGTAACTGAAAAAATTATGATAAGAGCCAAACATATATTTAAAGGAGTCAAAATAAAAGCTGATTCCCAACACTTTTATTCTATTTATTTCTCCAGCCTAAAAAAAACAACCAATTTTTAAATTTGTTCCATATATGCAAATATCTTATTTGTATTTCAATTATTAATGATTTTATTAGTTTTGTATTTAGCTCAAAAATATTTTTTTAAAAATTATATCAAATAAAATTGAAACTAATTTTTTATAAAATAAATCAAGAATTGAAAAAAAAAAAAAAAAAATTAGCCCTATTTCAGTATTTGAAGTTAAATATTGAAAAAACTCATTACAACTAAAATGGACAAACTATGAAACGTTAAAATCAATATTTCTACTTGTGGTACAACAACAGCATTCAATTTAAAAAAGCACATGCAAAATTAACACCCAAATAATTACAAGTCTTTGAGAGAAAAATGACCTGATTCTTTAATAACCCAGTTGTTTTACATTGAAAAGAGATGAAGGTGATGTGTCACCAATCACTAATTTTTACAAAGAAAGACAATTACAATTTTAATTATAGCAGATTTAAAGAAAAGTTTGATCAATTTGTTATTCAAAACGAACTTCACTTAACATGATTCTTTTTTCCAGTTTTTGAATTAAATGTGGAGGTTGTCTCCAAAGTTAGAGTGTCATTACAATGACATAATATCAGAAGTATGATTTTGAAGTAAGCCGAAAAGCAAAAATATCATTCAAAAAGAAATTTAAAGAAAAATATATTTTCTTAAAAGTAGACAGTTACAAGAGATTCATCAAGGAATTCATCATATAAAGAGTAAATGCCAATTCATAGATGATGATGTAAATTTAACTATATGTATTTCAGCAGTGAAAAATACAAAAAGCAGCAGCATTGTTTTGAAATTATTCAAAAGCTAATTAAAAAATTTTGAATTAAGATGAAGTTAGAAAAGATCTAATTTAAGCAAATGTTATTGATGATGAAATTAATATAGACAGTGCAAATGAGGTTAAAAAATCATCTCTTTGAAATTACTATTAGAGAAGAAAATTCTTCTAATTCAAATTAACTTAATGATATTGTGTTAAAGATTTTATTGAATTTTAAGAAATATCACATATGTAATGTGTAATTTAAACATTGCAACTTGAAATTCATTATGGCCCAAACAAAGGCACATTATTAATGTTATATCCAAATATGACATATAATAGTGGCTGCAAGAGTCTAATGGTTAATTAATGTGCAAAAAAGGTTCACTACTAGATTGATGGAATATGTAGTTTGTGTACCTATATGATATAATTAAAGCTAATCTTTAAGGATATGGCAAATCCTTTTATTACAATGCTAAACAACATGAATCATTACTAAAATATTTATATACAATATCAAAAAACTTCTATCTGCAGACCTGACACCAGTAAATATAGTGAGTGGAAAGATGCAATTTTAAATTATTTTTAAATTGCTGGAATTCTGGTAGAAAACATCAGAAAGAAAAGAAGAAACTTTATAAGTTAATAAGGATTGATTACAAAAATTGATGTGGACATAAAATACAAGATAACATTGAATGAAAAAAAAAAAGACTAGGGAAAAATAAGTTTGCACTTAGTGATCATGTTGTTTGCATGGAGATGAATAAGATTAAACAAACTGAAAAAATACAATATCTCAAAATTTAATTAATTAAAGTTCAACTAAATTTTGACTGCTCATCAAATTCATGACAAAGTGAATTTAAAAGATATCTTAATATTACAGAAAGTGTAAAAAGCAACTAAAGTTGGAGTTTTTAAGGGTGCATGCTATGCGAAGCAAGAGGCTTCAGATCAAATGTTGAGAATATCTTAGAGAAAAATTTATAATATTCACTATAGGCTAAAATTAAATTTTAATGGGATAATTTAATTATGTCCTTTAGAAATACAGGCAATTAAATTATAGAAATACTGCTTCACCAGCAGTCCAAATAAGTGTTGAGAGATTTTTCTTGACACTTATAAAAACCTGTCCTAAATCATTAATGTAAGAAGTTTTTATAAAGTGATTCTATTTTAGGAATAAGTGAAATTTAATGCATTAAAACTATAACATGTTTATGATTACAATGTACAATTTTTGTTTTCTTGTCTTAAAATATTCTAAATATTTTGGTACTTTCAATTTAGTAATTCTTAGAGAATATATATATTGTCAGCAAATTTAGAGTACCTATATGATATCTTTAAGTTAGTGCAAACACTACATTTTTAAAGTTATAAAAAATTATTAAAGTAGAAAGAGTCAAAGTTAATATATAAAATTCAATGCAGGAGTCACGAGTCAAAAATTTTGTGGGCAACTTCCCATCCCTGATAAAGCCTTTAAAACTCTTTAAAAAATTTGACAGTATATATTAAAAAAAAAAAAAAAAAAAAAACATGAATAGGACATTACAGCTAAATATTAAGGCCTCTTATTATACATATTTAACAGAAGGAAAAAAAAATTTTTTTTTTTTTACCTGAATTCTTCGCAGCGTGAATCAAATGCTATTGTTTCTAAATTTAACCCTTCATCAAGGGTTCTTTTCTAAAAGAAAATTTCAACATTACATTTTTAAGAATTAAATAAATCAGCTAATGAAAAAAAAATTTGCTTATTGATGTTAAAATAATTAGTGGAATAATTTTAAAACTTTTTCATTTTCTAGGAACACCTTTTTTCAAATAATGACCACAGTTTTTTGAAAGAAGAAAGTATATCAAGATGCATTAGAAATAATATAAATGATGTAATTATAAAGACAACAATTATGCAACATAAAAATATTTTTTGATATCTCTAAAGTTATGTAATAGTGCCAAATTCATAACTTTTTCAGACAATGAATTTGAAGCAAATTTTTAACTTCAAGCATATTTAACATATACAGTATACTAGTAATTAAAACATACAAAATGAAATGAAATGAATAAATGCAATGAAAATAAATACCTTTGTAAGACTTTTAAGTATATCAACTCGACCTTCACAAGTAGGAAGACCAACATAAAGAATTTTGTCCAATCTTCCAGGTCTTAACATAGCAGAGTCAATTTTATCAAGTCTGTTAGTGGCTGCTACCAAGAAAACTTGCTTTCTTTCTTGTATTCCGGCTGCTTCAGTAAGCAATTGATTAACCACTCTTTCTATAGCCACATTCTGTAATAAAATTATAAGCCATTATACATTTACATCAAAATCTCATAACACAACATTTTATTACTTTTATTAGCTGTATAGAAACCTGATATATTGAAATTTTGTAAAATTAATTGATTTTTAAGAATAGTTTCTCAACAAATGCACCTGCAGGAAAATTATACAGCCAAATGTAATTTTTTTTTTGTATACTAAGAATTAAAATTATTCGTTAACGACCATAACAATACCATGTAAAAATTATATCAATCTTCTCATTGAGAGACATTTTAGGATTAAGAATTAACACAGATATGTACATATTTATGAAAATTCTAATTGTACTTTAGCTAAATTTAATCTGTTGTGGCAAAACTTTAAATAAAAATTCCAATGAATTAAAATCCAAAAATTAACAATCGACACTTTTGTCCAGAACTGTAAACATTTGAAAAATCTTTTGAATCAAGAAGAAAATTTGAAATACCAAAACCAAACAACACAATTTAGGAAGAAAGAAATGGAATCTTATTATCTATGAAAATTCATATAAAATTTGCAAATAATAAAGTTTTGAGACTAAAATGTAAATAAAAAAAGATAAAAGAAAATATGAAATCAATTTTTAATTTTAAGCTTTTTTTCCTAAATTTTTTTTTTATATTCAAAAATAATTTCATCAATAAATTTCATTGAAGCTGCAGTTAAAACAAAAAGGAAGCCATTTATTTATGAAAAAAAGAATTACTTAATATGTTTTCTATGACTTATCACAACCTGGAATTGTTTCAAAATTGAATGTGGTAAAAGAAATTACACAGCCCCATGGTGGGGCAAGACAGTCTGCCTACTGTCAGATTTGAGACAGGAGATGTTTTATTTTTATGGGATAGTATCATCATCCCTATTCACAACGCTATACAGTCACATTAGACTGGGACCTGTGGGCTTAAAGTGATTTTGAACCACTACAAACATCCATGGCGCCGCCGGGATTTGATTCTGTTCCCAAAAGCCGTGGCATCGGCGTGAGTGCTAGTCACTCGGCCCATAGTTAAATAACTTAAGATTTTTAGACTTAGTTAAATAGCTTAATTAGTTAAATAACTTATTTTTATTTCACACACGATATATAGCCACAAATTTCCCACATTGTATGTACTTGAAAATGGTAAGGAAAAAAAAAAAATCCGTTTATAAACGGATTGGATAGAAAAGTTTTTCTAATTTTCTTCAATTTACCACTATGATGTTGAACATTTTTCCTTTCATGCATATCTGATTTTAAGCTTAAAATTTTTCATAAATCTTTTTGTTTTTTTAAAGCATAATTTATAACAAGTCACACACAAAAATACTAAACTTATTAATTAGCAAGATGAACAGCATTTTTCACATTTTTTGAATTAAAATATAAATAATAATGCTTTTCTAAAAATTTAAATCTTAGTTGATAACGCATTAAAATAAAAAATTTCAAAAAGTTAAATAATATTTTACTTACTTCTTTCGAACTACTTCTAGGGGGACACAGAGCATCAAATTCATCAAAAAATATAACACAAGGGGCCGAGTTCCGAGCTCTTTCAAAGCACCTTCTTACTGCCTTTTCACTTTCACCGACATACTGTTAAAATAAAATTGCAATAAACTTCTTACAGAATATTAGTTTCACAGAATATAAAAACATTACCTGTAAATTTTAGCATATATTTCAAATAATTAAAAAAAAGCCATTAAAAGTCTGATGGATGAAAATGATCAGATGATTCAAAAGCTACAATCAAAATGTACAAATATAATCTTTAAATCCTCACAAAGACGTGCCATTTATTTGCAAAAAGAATATTTATTTTATACATGTTTACATCGAAATTCTTAATGACAACATCAAGATTCCAAACAACTTGTGTAAATCAACAATTCTTAAAGTATTTAACGTTGTTACTAATGCTTTTGAACCTGGGTATCTACAAATAACCCGAACAAGCGCATAGATATACGTGATTTTTGCTTTGCATTTAATAAAATGGTGAGTCTAGTTGTGTTAACAGTCCTGGCGAATTAGTTATCAAGAAACACTAAAAGAATAACGGAATTTTGGAGATGCTCCTGGGCTATTTGAATAAGGCTTGGAGATCAAAAGTCTTGGATGCCACATAAGATAGGTTATGTTTTTTAGTAGATTTATGGAAATGGTCAAGGAGCCAAAAATCTTTCAGTAGTTCCAATGGGAGTATCTTATGTAAAGGTGTTCCTATGGTATGAAAAAACATTAAACATTCAAGAGAAGTGGACCTTCAGAAAAATAAAACTTCTCATTGTAATACATAAAATTGGGCTTAATAAAACATTTTGCTAAAGAAATCTCAAAGATTGAATTTTTTTTTTTTAACCTATGCAATATATATATATATATATATATATATATATATTTGGGAAAAAAAAAAAACAATTTGAAAGAAAGTGGGTTTGTTGGTTCTGAACATATTGATGCAAGACCGTTATTTTGAAATTCTAATGAATCAAAAGATACTTGGACTGCATTTAAACAAGTTTTTTTAATTGCTTGGAAACTAAAGATACCATACCCTAATAATGAAATATTAATTCAAATCATGTTGAGAAAAATTTGAAAGAAATTAGGTGTAGTATGAGTCAGAAGTTTCTTTTTTACTATTTGTTTTTTAATTTTTATCCCTTGAAATGCTGGGAATAATCACCAGGAGTACAATGTGAGCCTTTCCAGCAATACCATAATAGAAAAAATGATACTATGATCATTGACAGGTAAATATAATGGGAGATTATTTATTGGTCCATTCAATGAATAAGTTTGCAGAGGAAGATCTGCATCCGAATTTTCAAAAAGAAAATACAAACCTTTTGGGTAACTATGAAGAACAATACCTTACCAACTTTTATCATAATAATTTTAACATTCACTTGACTCACTAAATTTTAGCATTATAAAAGCTAAAAATTAATGGAGTTTGCAGAAAAACTGGGAGCAATAGAAAATTTGTTCACAAGCCATTGTAAAATATTGCCTTCTTTTAAAGAGATTAATATTTGCACACATTTTAGAAGAAAGATTGTGTTGCACTACGAATGATAATTGTAACAATTTCATTTTCTTGTGCAAAAAAAAAAAAAAAAATCTGGTGCAAACTGCACCAATAGACTTGAGGATTTTAAAAATCTTTCCAGACCTTTGGGACATCCTTTGTATACAGAGAAAATTTATAAGTTCATTTACTTTCAATTTTTCATTAAAATTTCCAACAGAAAGCAATTTTTATTGCAATACAAATGTATTTAAATTAAATTTAGATTACATATATGCAAATAAAATGTATTGAACATATAAGGCAGGGATGCAAAAGACTTCTAAAAATGTGGTTTTACAAGTAAAAAAAGAAGAAGAAAAACCACAGCAATACCTTTAAAAAGCCATCTTATATAGAGGATGGACACAAATTAGTTCATATCCTGACTGAATATTTCGTGAAATATTAAAATGTAAGGCACCAGAATGGTGGATTAGTAGTATTAAATCATAAGTTTCCACATAAATGACACTAGGTGTTTCAAGTTCACTTTTTGAATGACAGTTATGATTGTTCATGATTCTTCCGACATTTTTTTATAACAATGAAGATACATAAAAATACAGCATATGGCATATTTTAATATTTTTTTGTCCATTTTTCTGCACTGAAAAAATTTACAAGAATTGTAAAACTTAGACATGATTCATATTTAACTTTCCCAAATCTTGAAGGAATTCTACATGAAAATTTTATTTTCCAACAAGATGGTGCACTTCCATACAGAGGTTACTTTTTACAATAGTAATAAAATCCGAATTTGCATCGGTCGCAGAAGTGTTATTCTATTGTCACCATGATCACCAGACTTTTCACCCCTTGATTTTAGTGTATGTGGTTTTGTTAAAGATTGGATTCATAGTTTGACACTTCTGAAATCCTTTCCTAAATTGAAATCGTGAATCACTACTGCATTACGTTTGATCAACATGAACATGCTCACAAACATAGTGCAAGAGCTGATTTATTGATGAGACTACAACATTGAATATTTATGTAAAAGATAAACTTTTAAGTGTTTTGCAATCTCATAAACATGTGTATTTTCATTGTTAGCTGCATAACTGTATATAATGAATCACACTTTTTGCCGAACTAATTTATGTCCATCTTGTGTGTGTCTGTCTGTCTGCATGCCTGCATGACTTACATACATACATACTTACATACATGCATGCATGTATGTATGTATGCATGCATGTATATATATATATATACATACATATGTACATGTATGTATGTATATATATATATATATATATACATATATACGATTTAATAAATTTTTTTGGTTGATTTTACAGTGGCAAAGTGCTTCAGTCACATGATTCCTATTTTATACTTTTCATTATTTATGCCTAAAAATATTTGCTTACTATTATATGTTGATTCAAATTAGCTTACACCTTTAAATGTTTTATTAACAGTAAAAAAAAAATTTAATATTTTATTTAATGACATTTTTTAAGATGGAATATAAAATTTGGAAACTTCTTAACATTTACAATGAATTCTTTTTTAAAAAATTATCAATGACTTGTGTTTTTAAAGTCAACTGAGGTGTTTTAGATTAAGCAATAAATTAAAATTCTGTAAAGAGAAATCCTACATCCTAGCATACATTCACTGACCATAGTTCTTATGTCTTAGCTTATAATAAACTAGAAGGAATGGAATAAGATATTCTTTAAATATCTTCTGTTTTTTATTTAACTAGAGATTGGCATTCACAAAAATCTGAAAGTCCTTCAAAAATTTACTTTTCATATATGACTTCTTCAAGTAAAATTGACAAATGAGTAGGGCAGGCTATAGTCTTGCATTGCTGAAATAAACTTGCTTGCTATTTTTAATCAAAACTATTGTATTTGTATAATAAGAAATCTTTATTAAAAATAAGTATCCATTATTAAAAATATATTTCATTGAACAATTTCTTCAATCAATTTAACAATTTTTAATGAACTAAAGGAATATTTACCATATTTAATAATTCAGGGCCATTAACAGCAAGAAAATTAATGCTGCATTCATTAGCTATTGCCTGTAAAATATAATGTATGAATTAACAGTTATTTGAATATTTATACATAAAATGGGAATAATGTTATTTAATTTAAAATTTACATAAATGCCAAAACTTTATGTCACAGACCAACATTTCTTCTAACATATTTGACTTTAGTTGCAAAAACTTTTAATTACATGATACATGTTTAAATGTCTGGTGGTTAATAAGTCAGATATATCACAGAAAGAAATATCTAACAATTCAGCATGAAATAAACAAAATAAACTTATTTTATTTATCCTGTTTTTAATTATTGTCAGATGTAATATTTATCTATATAAAGCAATAATTTCCTTTCTTTTGTATATATTAAAAAAATTTTTATTTGAATTTTCTACTTTTAATTTTATCTAGTGCATAATCAAAAATTACAAAAAAAAAGTCATTTTTAAATTAAATGAAAACCTTATTTTTCTTTTATTGTTAATGCCTGGCACTATCTGGTAACATGACAACTGAAGTTTATGTAACTTTTTTTTAAATCTAATTTCTTTTCTTTATTAGTGTTATACTATATAAGCTTAGCATTTAATTTTATCTGTATTCTTATATATAAATTGAGATTCAGAATAATTTTTCTTTTCAATTTTCAAAACAATAACTTTTAATCGTTGTCAGATATTATGCACTCGTGATTGTTATTTCTTTTGAATTGCTTTGAATTTTCACCAACATTTTTCCATTATAAATTTTACTACAACAAAAATATTTTATTTCCTGTATTCAGCCAATGTCAGGTGATAACTGAGTATATGATAATTAATACTTTGTTTGGTCTAACTGAATGTTGTATCAAGCATTTAATTGCTGAAAAATCCCCTTTTTCTAAATGATATATTAGAAATTAATAAGCATCAAATTTGTAAAATTTCTTATTATAGAATATTAAATTTATTGTAAATTATACAAACAAATACTAATTGAACTCTATAAAAGGTTAAAAGTGGATAATAAGTAAAAATTATTTATTTATTAAAGGCTAAAGAGAAGATAAACATTACTCATGAAATAAATTTGAATAATTTAATGAAAGTAATAGTCAGGAAGAAGTTGTACATTTAAATAATGCACATGCACAATAAAAATTAAAAGCTTTAATACATAAGCTGAGATCTTACCTTAGCCAGAAGTGTCTTTCCACAACCTTTTGGACCATACAATAAGATACCTTTGCTACTAGATAAATTATTTTCTTCAAAATATTTACTATATTGAACCCGACCACTAAAATCACAAGAATTAAGAGCATTTATTTTACCTATATTCTTATTTATAAATTAAGATTTAGAATAATTTATAGTACGTTACAATAAAAATACTAATTTTATTATGATGCAAAAATCATCTGCAAAACTTACCATAATAGTTTTTCTTAATTCCTTTTTAATATTTTCATAAGAACCAATATCATCCCAAGTTGTGTCAGGTACAGATGCAAAACCTTCTCGTTTAGAAGAAGGAACACACTTTTTGAGAGCAGCCTAAAATATATTTAAATGTAAAAACACTCAATACTTAGGCTATATCAAATCTCTACTTATTTTAATATAAATATATGTAAAGTAGTAAAAGAAATTAATATACATGTCTAATTTCTTGATAAACCAAAATATGATGAGAAAATGTTTTTTAGAAATGAATGATGATTTAAATAAAAAAAAATAACTAAGCATTTTACATTTGTAACTATCTAAATAAAATAAAATAGAGATATTGTTTTTAGTTTTTGCTAGCCTACTAATTAATCACAAATGTCAATGGTGGGATGGTTGATATGGCCCATCATCAACTGGTCTATTACATTGTTTCACATTCAAAACAAATGGACATATTCTTCTTTAAGACAATCTGACTAACAAAGTTCTAAAAGCTCAACTAAAACCATTTATTTGTTTGCAGATTTTTATAATCGTTTACAGCAATTTCATAAAATACTGAGTTAGTATGTGCAATTTGATGATGCTGATATATATTATACTTAAATGTATTATGTGGAATAAATTTTGTACAAATTTTCATAATTTTTCCATGATTTGCAATTTTTATGAACATAAATATACACATAAAAATATTTTTGTTAATTATTCCTCAGAAAACAGCCTCACTTTCAATAATTACAGTTGATTTAGATTAAATCACAGTAGATAAAATGGAATAAGCATAGGCAGTATTTAAAAGTATTATACCACAAAAAAATTATTGAACTACACAGAAATTATTTTTGCTTATTCAAAATTTCATTAAGAGGATATAAATAATTTTAAAGTAAAATTTGGAAAATATATTATGATATTTTGAAAATTTTTACCTCTTATAAAAAAAGCACTACACTAAAGTAAAAAGTTTACTTGCCTTAAAATCTTCTAATGTAAAATAAATATTTCCCATTTCTTCTTCAGGAATGTGCAGTGATTCAAACCAATTTATAACTATAAAAGTATTTTTAAATAAGTGTTGGTCATAAATTTTTGTTTTTTAATAAAGAATAACACTAAAAATGAAAAAAAAAAAAGCTATGGAAATTTATTAATAAAAAAACATTTAATTGTATGACATAATTTACAAAAAAGATTTTAAATTTTACATCATTTTTTAAAAAATTTTTGATACATATTATTATAACTGATAACTTTTATTTCTAAAAATGCAAAAGATTTCATGTCATATGTTATAATGAAAAGCATAAACCGAATTATTAAAATGCTAAACTTTTTAACACATTTATCTAAAATAATTGAATGCATAAAATTTTATGAAATAAATATGGATATAAATTTAAATATATATATATATATGAATCCATTAGAAATTCTTGGTTTAAATGGCATTTAAAATCATTTGCCCAAAATTTTATATTAATCATTAACGCTTGAAAAACCAAGCAAGCTTATGTTGTACCTACAAATGTATTTTGAAAAATAATGAAATTATCATGTCTCAATTATAAAAAGGATATTTATTTTGAGGAATAAAATTTAATGTTCTTGATTCAAGATTGAAAATGAATTTTGGGCAAGAAACATCAATATTATAAAAGAAAATGCTTTTATCCCTTCCATTGATTGTGGAATGGATAAAAAGGCAGTTGGATTGCAATTATAATTTGTTTTCTCTAATTCATAAAGTAAGCAAAAATGACAGCACAATGCACTTTCTAAAATTGAATAAATAAATAAGTTTTTTCCTTCTTTTTTAAAGGTGTGGGGGAAATGAAAGTGCACATTGATTTTTATTTCATCATTGAATTAAATAATACAGAATTTCACCACACTAGTGAATCAAAGCAGAAGTTTGAAAATTGTATATTTAATATGACAGAATTGCATGTAAAATTTTTGATCTCATTTTTTTTTGTCTTAACATGTTTTTTTTTTTTTTTTTTTGTTTCTTTTTATGAAGATTAATTCGGTTTTTTTTAACATAAAAAAAAAAAAGCAATTTGAGCTTTCCATCATTCAGTAGAGAATGAGTCATTTTGTTGATAAGAGCAATTTTGATTACTTTATATAATTCTATGTCTAATGACAAACATTCTTTTCTTACTTAATTAAGAATAAAGCTTACAAGAAATTTTCATTGTACTTAAAATTCTCTCCAAGCACATCCAAGAAAAAGTCATCAAGTTGAGAATTTTTGTTATTTCTGACACATTGCTAATTTGTCTTTCTTTGTAACTAAATTTCAAATAATAAAATGTGTCTGATCCAGGTTGATAAGCAAAAGTTTCTGCAATATGCAAAAGAGTTGAGATGTATTACTTAAAGTTGAATGAACAAAAAATTATTTATTTTAATTTAATTATTTATTCCTTTTTTGTTTTATTTATTTATTTTGTTTAAATTTTATTTTTACTTTATCTTTACATCAAACAAAAAAGTAATAAAATAATAAAACCACTTATAATATTTTTTCTACTTAACACTTATGGTAAATTATTGTTAACATTTCTTAAAAGAAATTATCTTACCATCTTTTAATGATTGTTTTTGTTGCATTTTATCTCCATCTGTCGGTTGCAGATTTGAATCAGATTCAAAAAGGTTGCTTGTACATCCTTTATGAAAAAAAAAAAAAAAAACTTTTTAAGTAACACTGAATAAAGAAACAATTTATTTTTATTAACAGCACATTGATGATAAAAAGTGATAATTTCAATTAGAATTTCTTTTTTTTTTTTTGTATCGTTATAAAAAGAAATTATAGATCACTAAATTAAATTTTTGAAATAATTTTTTAAACAGTACCTCAAATTACTAAAGGAATAAAAGAAAAATAGGATTTACAAATACTCAATCTCTCTATGTATATACATAGTCGTTCAATTCGTTTTTTGCATAGGAATGTATGGCCAGAAGTGAGGCATTGAGAAATGAAAAGAAAAACATTGTTTATTGATAGTATTATAGTACTATTTTGACTTAAAGTACACCTCATGGTGTAAAACTTACTTGTTGGGCTTTGACATTACAATGTTATAATATAAAAGTTACTTATAGGAAAAATAGTCATCATGGTAAAGCCAATGCTTGTCTCTAATTAAAATTAATTTAATTATTAATTAATTGGAGTTTCATGTAGATATTTCTTTTTGCACAATATTATTTAATAATCTCATAAATTATGTATTTATTTGAATAATTATATGTATGTGTTTAGAAAAATCTTAACGTAAGAGCTGCATGGTATTGCGAACTTTTTGTGCTGCCATAAAACAATTACTAGTTTTGGGGTTTTTTCCTCTCTTTTATTTAGCATTATCAACACTCCTCAGGTGTACTTTCCCCAAAGGGAGTAAGGATCATTTAACCTCAGCTTAGCACTGAGAAACCCTCAACCAATCAGGCAGTGAGCAGGGGAAGGGGGATGAACTAAGAACATTCTTTTTAAAAACCAGTTTTATAGAAAATTTTCAGCTGGGTTGGTTCAATACTTAACACATTGGAGTGTGGTGATGTAGATTTGGTTATGCGTGCTTGTTCTTACTTATATCTATAAATTGTGTTCTGCTGCTGTTTTTAAAGATTCATTAAATTATGTGAAAGCTAAATATGGAATCATCATTTAATAATTACATTCTCACCAATATACCATCTCTTCAGATGACTGACAAAAGATGGAGGGAGTGTAATATTTACTATATATTTACATATACAAGAGGAAAAAAGAATGCAGCTATTTTCTTTAGATAAAGTGTGCATTATTTATGGAATATCAGAATGGTTTTAATATATCTCTATTATGATTTACGTGGTAATTAATTTAATCATTTAACTTGTGTTGCTGTAAAATAAAGTGTTAAGGTTGAAATTAACAAAATTTAAAAAATTAGTAAATGGATAGTTTGGACTACTGATTATCACAAAAGGTAATATAATATTTAAAATATTATGCTACAATTAGGAGCTCATTATATAATAACACAATTAATTGAAAGGGGGTGGGGAGGGATTAAATAAAAATCAGAAAGAATATGATTTCTATTCATTGGAATTTAAGAAAATTTAGCAAAATCATTACATTAATCCTTCACATATTATGAGCACAAGAAAAACAATAAGCTTATCTTCTGCCTTAAAAATACTTATGGAAAAAATGTCTACTATTGGAATTCAATGTTGATAAGCTTTAATATGGAGGTTGATCTCCTCTAATACAACTATACAGACATGACAGCGACGTTATATGCTGAAAATGGTGATGTTTATTAACTCATTAGCAAAGCCCATTACTATGTTAAAACAGTTCAAAGACTTTGAAGGGTTGCAATGGGTAGGTTAGATGTCACAATATGTCTTTTAAAACATCTTAAACATGCTAAATTGGCTCCAAAAATAGACAACAAACTGATCAAAAACCCTCATATACACAATAGTAACCTCAGAACAATAATTCTGCTCCAAATGAATACTGTGTTGTCTAGCATTATTGTCTTGTTGAATAAAAAAAGATTTACCAACTACACCTGCATAAGGATGAACTATTAGATAAAAATACCATGTTTAGATAACCAAACACTAAAGGTGCCTCTTGGGACAATGCACAAAACAGAGCAACTATCTAAAAGGATAACTGCCCACACAAATACAGGATCCACTAAATCTATCTGAGGTTATTGTTCTTTCAGACTGCAATAAAACAGGATATGACTGCAATAAAAATAGGATTCACAATGCCCACCAGACCAACAAGCTTCTTCAGTCATTTTGTAAATTGTCTGAACTCATCAGTAAAGAATATATATTTCTATTGACTTGCAATCCATCAATGCATACCCAATTAAAGTTTTCATTTCAGTTATATAGTGAGAGGGGTACACAAAATGCTGGACATCTTGCATACAATCCTTCTTCTTTATGAAACCTTCAGTTCACTATTGATTTGGATACCAGCTTTCCAGTGGCCACAGCAATAGATGCAGAAATACAGATGCTTTTAAAACCAGTTTTCAGTCAATGATGTTAAATGATAACAGTTCTGCTATTTGCATATCAAATTCTGATGCAGCTTTTTATGCATACAGCGTAATTTTAAATAAAAATGTAATTACTTTTTTTTTTTTTTTTTTTTTTGACTTTGAAAATTTCCTTAATTTTTGGAAATCAATGTAATTAATTAGGTGAATCACACAATATGCTTACACAAATTTCATTTATTTTTGATTACTTAAGATGTATTTTAAGGAGGAAAAAAAAACCAAATTTATTCAAATATCATTATAAAGTAATGTTTTTAAAATAACCTACCTACATAATCCTAATACCATTGCAGTAAATACCAGAGTTGTTAAATCTGCTCCTACATATCCTGGAGTATGATGAGCTAACCAATGGAAATCAAAATCAGGAGTAAGTTGGATTTTCTTGCATAGTATTTTCAAAATTCTAGAAAATTTTCATCTCCATTTAAAATATTTCTAAGAGTTAATGCTAAGATGCAATGATTATTTCTTTCATAAAAACAAAAATAGTAATAATAACAATAAACAGAGATATAAAAAATTAAAAAAAGAAAGAAATTTGAAGAGAATAGGTTAAATACCAAATAAATATAATGATGTACTTATCAGAATATATAAAACCAAACAAATTATAAATTGAAATATAATACATATATGATAAAAGACATTAATTATATAAATATATTTGAATTAAAAAAATAAACAGCTAATACAGTTTTTAAAATAAAAATTAATAAGAAATTTTTTAAAAAAGATTGCAATTATAATTTATCAGACAATTGCTTTTTTCAAAATCAAGAGTATATTATTTATCAATAATTTTAATTAACTACAAATTTTAATAAAATATTAATAATTTAAATTTCATTATTAAAGTTATTAAGTAAATTTTATTATTTCAATAATGAAAGAATTGAATAAATTTTATCATTAAATAGTAAAAATAAATTTTATCATTCTATTATCAGAATGTACTTATGAAACACATATACTACGAAATGACTTACTTAAATCTTGCTTCTTCATTAGGGAGTCCAATAGATAGTTCACGAGTAAAACGTAATCCCCGACGAAGTGATGTATCAATTGAATCAGGGGTGTTTGTTGCTCCAATGACAACAACATTAGCTTCCCGATCTCTTAATTCTGAAAACAATTTAATATTTTAAATTCAAATATATATATATATATATATATATATAAAGCAATTAGCTCTAAAGAAGTGGTTTTTTTCATAAAAAAACTTAATATGGCATAATATAAAAAAAAAATAATTTCATTATGCCTAAATAAAATATTTGCAGTTATTCACATAAAGGCTCAAGATGTATAATTTATAGAAGAAAACATTAACACACTGTTGCCACCAAACATCACATTTTATGCTTCTCTGATAGAATTAACAACTGAATATATTACAAAAATAACCACAGAAAAATAATATTACTTTATGTAGAATATATAAGAAAAACTATTGTGATCATGCAATAGGGATCAATCCTTTTCATAATATGTTTTCTTTGATAACAATTCAGTCACAATTATTAAATGTAATGATACCAATTGGTATTAAAATTTTGTTTACAACTAACTATAATCCCCTACATAAGAAATGTACTAGAATGGTGAAGAAGTAAAAATAATATTCTAATAAATTTTAATGGCAATATAAAAGTTACTTTAAAATTATATTTAAATTTTTCATATGCACTAAGAATAAACAAATTATATTCACCATTATTTATACCTAGGAAATGAACTTCAAAATTTATCTTTATAAGAATCAGCTTAAATGGATAAATATTTTTAAAAAATGCAATAAGAGTTCATAACAACATTTGTTTTGCTCTTCTTGCTTTCTTGACCAACAATTAACAGATTCAATTACTGTACTAACTTTTATTTAACATTGCATTCCCACACTTTCTCATAACAATTACTTATCTATAATTAATCATTTCCTTATAATTTCTGCTTTTGAACTCTTAAATCTTCATTTCCCATTCTCTGCAGTATACTATCAAAAACACATAAACCATTTATTTTTAATAACTGTTGCTCTGACTGCCACATGTCTTATAATGTTTGCACCCTTAAAATGTACTGCATCTTACTCCATGGTTATTTCCCAGAGCTGAATGACAACTTTCCATAATTCCTTAACTTTCATTAAAACAAACAAAAAGATTCATAATTCATCGGTTACCAGATAAATAACACATTTGGCCTTCAACTACACTCTACAGCAACTTCTATGCTTGCATATAAACAAAATTATTATTATGTTTTAAAGCTGGAGGGTGAATGATATAAAAGGATGTTATTGAATTTTTATAAACACACCCATTTTATGGATAAATATTTCTAAAGTTAAAAAATGACAAATACTTACCATCTAAGCACTTAATCATTTGAGCTACCATGCGCTTTGACATTTCATTATCAGTTGTTGCTCTTTTAGGGCAAATTACATCTATTTCATCAATAAACAAAATGCACCGACCAGCTGCAACAGCAGCCTCAAATATGCCTCGAATTTTGTTTTCTGATTCACCAGATATACCATGAACTAATTCAGTGGCCATAACTTCTATGAGAGGTACTTTTAATTGCTACAAAGAAAATTATATAAATAGTAAAAAATATATATATTTTAACTAATTAGAAATATAACAAAATACAGAATTTATTACTTTAACTTATATTGAAAAACTATATTTAATTTTTAGGAATATTATGATATATATATATACATATACATATATATATTTTAAAGTTGCTATGTATTAGGTTCTAATAATTAAATTCTTACTTTTACATAGAGTTTTGTTTCTCTCTACAATTACAATTTCTATCCATTTACACATGTAACTGAAGACAAAGGGATCAATTCCCCTTGTGTACTGTATTACTTTTTATGTCCTCGGTTTATAACCCATACATTTTTGGGAGCATACACTTTTGAAATTATGGCCTCATATAAATATGGAGAAAAATATTTTAGTCATTTACCAAAAATGAAAACTTATAAACATGATAAATGATTTTGTATGAATGGAAAAAATTAATAAACTAGTTAAAAGAAATTTTTGTAGCCGAAATAATTTACAAATCGTTTTTTTAATTTTGGATATTCTACCCTCCATAAGTTAAAATTGAATATTTTTTTGAAACTGGATCCTACAAAAGTAATTTTTTTTTTTTTTAATTAGATAGCGAAAAATTGCTAAGTTACATAAGTCAATTTTAGTGATACTATAATTTAAAGACTGGGAGGGGGGGGACATGCAAAATATTATATTTATTCAAAATCCACATCATTTGAAAATTCAACATTAATGTTTTAGATTAGAAAGAAATCTTAACAAATCAGTTCATAAATGTACTGGATGTTGTATTTTAAAAAGCAATTTTTATTTTGATTCAAACTTTCGTTTCTTTAGCAATTGGGAGGAAATCTTCGGCATGTGAGTTGCTACGGAAAAGAAATTTAAATCTTAATCTTAAAATTTTTTTTTTTTTTTAATATTACCACTTTTATCTTTAAGAGTTTGGAAAAATAAAAGGACAATAGTTCTTCCTCAAATCGTCATGAATCGTTTTTGGCATGCTTTACAAGTGCCAATTTGCTAAGATTTTGAGGAGATACAAGCACTTAAATAAATTAACAGATTTGAAAAATACTGATTTAAAGTAGAAATTTTTTAACATATTTTTCAATTCCATATTTATTTCAAAATACAAATGCTGCTATAATATTATAACAATGAATTTTATAAGAATTATTCTTCAATTAAAGCAATTAATCTGATTTTGCTTTCATTACTCTTCATTAGATTCATAATAAAAACAAGTTTAAGGATTTAAAATACGAACTCCAGCTATTGCTCGGGCCAAATGTGTTTTTCCACACCCAGGTGGACCATAAAGCAAAATGCCTCCAACAGATGGAACTTCCGACTTTTTGAACAACGTGGGAACTTGAAAATGAACAAGCATATGAAGAATTTCCTAAAAATTAGGCAGAAAAATTTCCTCTCAAATTTTTGTGTAAAATAAATAAGATATAAGAGTATTTTTAAAAAGTGATAAAATAAATAATACATAAATAAATTTAACAATCACATAATAATACAATTAATTATAAATATTTAACCTAATTGTTATGAATTCTACGAGAATTCATTATATCCATTATTACCACATCCCTTCAATGAGAATCCATTAATTAACATATATTATGTCATAACAAAAAATAATAATAAACAAAATTATGAATAAGAAATAAATCATTTTATTTTATTTGTAATTAATTTTTCTTCATTAAGAAAAACATACTTTAAATTTTATCAATAATAATTTTGAAGTTAAAAAAAGATGGTGTCTTATACTTGCCTTAAGATGATTATCCATTCCACCAACATCACTAAAATCCACAGTTGAATTTTTGGGTATTATAGCTAAAATTTATAAAAATTTAATTACATTAAAAACAAAATGTTTGACTTTATTTATTAACATGCAAGATATTAAAAATAAATGTTATTTTTTTTTTATACAAATAACATCAAGTATATTAACAATTTAAGTGTTCTTAGAGAAAAATGAATAATAAATGGATTTATTTACTTTTACTTCGTTTTCCTGCTCTAGCTGGGGTTTTAGTACTTGCATCATTGTCTTTGGGCTAAAAATAATAAAAAAAATTATTTTCTCTGAAGTAATTCTATTCTAAAGTCCTTGATAATAAATTGTTAATACATTAAAATCCACATCTGATTTCAATATTAAATACAAAGTTATATATATCTCTATATAATTCTGTATATATAATGTTTTAACTCTTTTTAGAGTAGTTTTTTAAAGGGGTGTCTCAATAAGCAAAGGAGAAAGAGGAAATCACCAAACAAATATGGAAAATTGCCCTTATTTAGCTTTTTTTATTTATTTTCATGTTAGAATTAACTTTGTTATCAATATATTTTAATTTCCAATTTTTCTCCACTTTTTTAGTTGATTATTTAAACACAGTTTTTTAAAAAAATTATCTATTATATATAATTAAATTTTAATATTATATAATGTTTTTATATTTGCTTGCACACACACACACTGATTATAGGTGTTGTCTAAATTTTTTTAATTTGATATGGGGGTAGTTTAAGAACCATTATTTTGGGGGACATTCTATGGGGTTTTGCACTTTGTGAATATGGCATTTAAAAGTAAAAAAATGCTACATATTTATTTAAAAATTAAGCTAACTGAATAATATTTTTTTACAACAATACTACAGATCAATGCTATACATCATACTTTTAATTTTACACTTTTTAGCAGGCCTAATTTGCAAAAGAAACATAAATGCTAAGTAAGAAATAAGAGACAAGGATTTAACGCACACTGGTGTTCAAAATTAAGAGAACCTGCATATTTTGTTGAATTTCATAAAAGAACTGAAGGAAATGGAAAACTACTGCTTTGAAACAAAGTTGCAAATTAGTAATCATCATCATTTAGATGATGGAATCAGGTGAGAATCATGAGGAGGCTGGAAGCAGGCCAGTCTTAAGTCCAGATTTGTAGACTCCAATGTAATGCCCAGCATAATGCGATCTTATGTAAACAGATTCAAGTTATCGGATCCATTGATAGAAAGCTTGGGCAAGGTCATGCAAGAGCCACAGATGGCTAAAGACAATCACTATTTGTCCATTACAACGAGGCTTAATAGGCATGCTACAGCTTTTCAGCTGTCTTGTGATTTCTATGTGGTCACAGGAAAGCAAATTTCATGGATTATTGTTTCCAGAAAGCTTCATGAGAGATGGCTGTTTGAAAGAAGACCTGCTGTTTGCATCCCCCTCACTTTGGCAGACAAGAGAGTCTGTTCAGCATGGAGCAGAGATCAAAGTGATTGGAGAATGGATCAATGACTGACCGTTCTTTTCACTGTTAAGTCCTGGCCTAATCTTCTCGATATACTTTTATATGGAGAAATGCAGGAACCTAGTGGAGTTTTGATGGTCTGGACAAGCATGATGTTTCATAACTATACAGCCCTCCAAAACAATATTTTAGCTATTCTGAATGGAGATTTCTACAGCAATTATACCTTGTATAGCATAATTTTATTAAAATATAACATAGCAGTTACAGAGATTATGGTATATGACTGATGTTGCAAAATATAATTTGAATTTTTATAATATACAACACAAGTATAAATTATTACATTTTCATCACCCCAATGTGCACTCATTATCTTTCGATTATGTTTTATAGTATAATTTTCTATAAAGTCAATGTCAACATGCATGACAACTTCATGAAACAAAAATTGTTCTATAAGGTATCAAAGATTAGAATGCTGTTTTGAAGTATTATGCCTTATAACAGAATGTAGCTGAGCTTACAGCTGTCTCTTGAAAAGCCCTCAAATGTCATAATTTTTTTTTTTTTTGTATCCTAATTCCTTTTGACACCACTAATACTATTTCACAAAGAAACATGATTTTATCTTGCACAATAATTTAACGTTTTTGATTAAAATAAAAATTGCTAAAACATTATTTTTGTACAGATGTTTGTTTATGGGGTTTTTGAATAATTTACAATTTTCACACTAAAGAATGTTGAATTCATTTTTTAATTTATTCTAAGCATCATTTTCACCATTGTTTTTAATAAGTAAAGAGGGAAATTTACTGATGCAATATTTAATACAATAGAAAGATTTTGATGATCATTTGGCCAAGTCAAAAGCTTTGCATATTTAATGTCATTAAGAGAAAATTTTTGATAATGTATCACATAGCCATACACCTTACGTACACGTGAATAAAATTCCTTTTTATCTTCAGCAGATGTGGCTATTTGAGCTTTGCTTTAAATTCTTTGATGTTTTACAACATTATTTTTTATGTAAAACATTTTATTCATTTCACTTTTATACAAGAAGAATTAATAAAACATAAAAACACGATTTTCAAAAAAACCATTCAGAGTTTGTTTTGAACAACGAATAAGATCACAGCTGGGCTGCAAATATACATTTGTCGTCTCTAAACAATTAAAACTATATGGACAATTTGCTTTATTTAAATTTCAGGGAGGAAAACAAAAGATTCTTTTTTAATTAACTTTTGGAATTTTTTTTTTTCATTTTTTTCATTAGGTTTTTTTTTTTTTAAGTATAAAAAAAAAAAAAAAAAAAAACAGACATTTCTTTCCTTTTACAGACAAGGTGTCACTTTGGTGATTAGGCTACAACTTGAGTAGTTATCAGATAAAAATTTTGAGAGCTTAGTTTATTTAGAATATTAGAATTTTATACATTTCAAAACTTAGTGACAAATTCACTTTTCTTACTACAAAAAGGAAGATTACAACTGAACCAAGATACTCTTCAAGCAACATCTAAGAGAAACTATGAAATTGAGACAAATTTCAGAATGTTTCAAATTTCCTTTTTTAGAATTCCTAAAACCTTGTTATTTTTTTTTTTCCTCTGAAACTACATTCTAAACAATTAAATTATTAATGATCAACATGATTTCTAAAAGTTAATTTTCTGGTCCTAACATTATAAATGTATTCATCAACCAATGGATACATATTTATCAACAGCTATACAAAATTTGTCTAATACTTCAGTAAAATTTGGAAAATAATAGCATAAGCTAAAAGGCAATTTTGAATTTTGATTACATTTTCATAATGAGTTACATCTATTAGATGCAGTTTTAAATAAAAATCAAGAGTTTTATTATAAACTATAAAAAATTTAATCTTATAAAGCAGAGAGGATGATAAAGTTAAAACACAGAAGAAATGGCTAATATATAAAAGCAAACAACTTTAAAAAAAAAATAGAAAGTTAGATAATTTTATTTTTTTCAATTATATATATTTTCTCAAATGTACTCAACTGTTAAATTGAAAATAGTAAAGTAGCATTTATAAACATAGTAATCACCTTATCCTCTGCGCTAGTTTCATTTAGATCAAGATACTCTTTTTTTGCTTCTAATCCTTTTTTATACATTTTCAGCAATGAATCATTAAGTATATTGCTTTCCTGTTAAGAAAGAAAAAAATATAAATTTAAATTTTTGTGAAAATAAAAAACATGGTATCAGAACAAATACATATTTTTAAATGAGCTAAATAATATTTTATGTTTAAAGTACTCAATTTGTGTTTAGGGAACATTAAAACTATTCTGACATAATTATGCTTTAAATATATCAGAAGCAAACTTCCCTGTAAATTTATCACTTTTAAATACCAAAATAGTTAACTCAAATATAATTTGGATATTAATCTTTTAAAAGGATGTACATCACATCTGTGGTTCTCAAACTCAATTTTTAAATTAACAAAATAAAATACAGTTACCACCAAATCTTTCTAACTAAATGTCACAGTCACTTTGCTATTGATGCAGTTTATTTTATAATATCAGAATTTATAAATGAGTTATTTTAAACAAAATAAAAGTATCCCAAACATTGAGTTATATAAAATGAGGTTATTTTTATTGAATTGAATATATAACTTCAAAAATAATTATAAGATTCTAATACCTTGGATCAGATATATAATTTGTGGTCTGTTAAAAATTTTTTGCAAAACATGATATATTGCCAGAAACTTCTTTCTTATGTTATTAAAAAGTTTTTTACTTGACCTGTGAATTGATAGCAGCTAAGTAAAAATAATAAAAAAAATACTCTTGCACAAATACATGATTTTGAAAGTAATCAAGATTTTAGATTTTAAATGAAGAATATATACCAACAGTCAGCAACTAAAAATAATTTTGAAAATTTTCAATAATTAAAGCTTTTAAAAATTATGCAAACAAAAAAAAATTTTCCACGATAATTTTTATTATTATTTTCATTAATTTAAAGTGATTAAGGAAAGATATATGCTCCTTTCACAATTCTTGAAAATCATGCACAACAATTTGAGAACCACAACAAAGTGATTCTAGGAAATTGAAGGGATTCTAAAATAAGTGTGATTCTAGGAAATTTAACAATTCAGAGACAAATTGAAATTTTATTAATTCAATTTATAATTTGCCAATGATTTTCCGTGCATCTAGGGCACTTTTTTTTAAGTTTGAACATCATAAATATAACAGTAAGCATAATGAGAATACAAATTTACATTAATTTTAGACATAACAATATTTGATACTTCCTTATTAATATGGTTCTTGTTATTTAAATGGCTCAAAAAAGGCTTACAAGACTGATTGTTACAGAGAAACGACAAGTGACAGTGATTTAGGACTGCAGGTCATTTTTGTGTCACACATTATCATTTTATTTAAGAACTATAATAATAAGGAGGTATCTAATATTCACTGTTAGATATAAAATTGTACATTATCATGTATTGAACCCATTAATAATCATGTGAAAATGGATTTGAGCCCAAAATAAGTTTCATTCACTGAAATAAAAATCACTAGTGTTTAAGGTATTTTTCTATCAGCTAGACCCATTTTTCATTAAGTGATATATGAAAGCGAAGCATGCAAAATATTGTGTGATGCTCATGGTAATTGAATAACACAAATGTTTACAGTACATTAAAAATTATTATGACCACCAGTTTGAAAAAAATCTTTTTTCTTTCTTTTCAAGGATAATTGTAAAAAACATATCAATGAATTAAAAACATTTTTTTTTCTTTCCTTTTTTTTTCATACACTTTTCTCCCACTTTTTTTGTTCTTTTTTGGGAATCAAGATATTTTCTTAATGTACAACCTGCATTGTACAATATAAAAATGTTCATCATGAAAACTCAAACATTTTAAAAAAATCAGGTTTATTTGCATTCTAAAATAAGCTATTTAGTAAAAAAAAAAAAAATTAATTCTTGAGGGCAATGAGAATACAACCGAAAACGCAATTATTACAAAGTAAAAAAGCACAAGTAGTCAGTCTTTTAAAAGACAACCCGAGAAAATCTTCTATTATGAGTGTATGGCTAATAGCTATTAATACAAATAAAAAAATCCATAACAGTCAGGGTTTTTTTTTTTTTTTTTTATTTATACAGTCATTCTAAGAAAAATCAAAACTTTCGAGTTCTTCAGGAAAACAATCTCCATTTCTGTTAATTAACCATATGAATTAGTTTAAGTAGAAATCCATTGTTGAAATCCAATGTTGATATTTATTATGGCAAATGGTACAACTATTATGGTTCTGTTGAAAATGGCATAATAAAACTTATTTTAATCGTTTTTCCTAAGTAACTGAAATGATAGTATCTTGGTAGGCAATTTCTATTTTGGAGAAAAATTGCATGTTCTTCTTTGGTGGACAATTGCCAAATCATGTAATGTACACTAATTACTGGACTCATGGCCCAGTGAAAATGCAATTTCTGATGCATTCCAGTAATTGAAGGATAATTTTTTTGTCATTTCACCAAAGTTTAGCTGTAGTAGGTTAATGTAGTAGCAAATTATCAAAAAATGATCATAACTTTTATCAACTGCTTCTTTATCTAACCATAAGATTGAATTATCCACTTTTCATAAAATATAATAAGATAAAGAAAATACTGCATTCATTTATTTTATTTCATTACATAAAGAATAGCAGACCATAGTTTCATTTCAAATCATTTGTCTCACACTTGTTATATTTTTAATTTTTCCAAAGCAATTCAAGTTTACAGAAATTGATCCACCTTCTATTTCTCAAACAGCTATAAAAGGAATTATTTCAAGAAAAATGTTCATTTCATTTTGCATCATTAATGTATATCTTCAATCTTCTTCACCTTGTAATTTGAATTTATCATAAGAACAAACACTATACTATAAATTTGTTCATAATTTCTTAAATTTACTTGTCTTTGTTACACTAAAGAACATCGAGAAATTCTTAAAAAAAGGTGTGAATCGATGAAAAAAAAAAGTTAACTGGACATCCCAGTAGCTTGGAGTGGTGGTAGGAGAAGATTTCAGCTATTTATCTTTTTTAAATGGTCAATAATGGCAGCCCATGAAATAATCGGCTATCCATCCGATACCTTATACCCAAAATTATAAGTAACAATTTTGACACCAAATTAATTTTAAAAACATTAATTCTAGAACAAGCTAGTTGTAGATGATAACAAATAAATATAGAATTTATCAATACGGTACTTGAAAAACATTATATTTAAATTAAATTTTATTTAATACAAAAATTATAAAAATAAAAAATAAATATCTACGGTACTTGAAAAACATTATATTTAAATTAAATTTTATTTAATAAAAAAATTATAAAAATAAAAAATAAATATCTGCAGCATTGATGAAAACTTATATTTTCTTTAAACTCAACCTACTTAAAATAAAAGGAAATAGTCACAATAAATTAGAAGTATTAAAGTCATAACAATATATAAGCATTAGTGTGTGAATATATGAGCTTTTTATTTGATGACATTAGACAATCACGCTACGCTATTATACAATCGGAGCTTTCGAGAGATTTTAAATTAAATGTATAATTATTTAACATAAACATAATAATTAACTTAAAATATAGTAATACATATCCTTCACTTGGATGCAATATGTTTATATACAAGCAGCATCCATTGAAAAAAATACTGTTTTTATACTGAAATAGAATTATAGAAATATTAGCAAAACCTTTTTTTCATTTCCCATAGGTGTACTTTGTTTTGAAAAAGGCAATCTCTTAGATTCCTTTCTATCGGAATCACTTAAACCACGTTTTTTTGCCATCAAATTATCCGAAGTTTACACATTCAAACAAGCACGTTTGTATTATTTACAATTTTTGCTGTTATCCAATCCAGATAACACGATCTTAGAAGTCGAATAGTCGGATTCGGATCCACTTCATGACGAATCCGCTCTTAGAATTTAATGAATTTTGAGGCTATGTTAGGGAAAGCAATAGAGCTGTGTTATTATCTCCACACAAATTTAAATCTCAAATTTACACGCACAATATAAATATATATTAAATTTTAATATATATATATATATATATATATATATAAATTCATTTACTTTCAGTAATAGGCTGGTTGTTATTCACCAAATTTTATTTCCTATGCAATTACTAATGTTGTAAAACAGAGAATATTAAATAAATAAGTATGTTAATAATTAGTGTCATAACAATCGGATGTCAGATATAAATCAGATATCGGAGTCCTCGGTGCAATCCATACAGATATAAATGCACTAACTACTCTGATCCCGGTGCTTCATTACTACCAAATATCGGCCCTAAGGGAATTTGCTGATTTTTTTAATTTGAAAGATGATATGTCGATATGATATGTCGTCGAGCTTCCCTGAAATACATGCTTTAATATTTTTTTTTGATCATTTCATCACTACTTGCAGAGCAAAACAATAGTCTTAAAAATGAAAATTAGCAAAAGCATATTTAAGGAATTTCATTGGACAAGAAAGGTTGAACAATTTAGCATTGCTGATAATTGTATGTTCCTTGAAAAGAAATTTAGACTTTGATAAAGGAATTGACAATTGTGACGAAATAAATATCCGAGAAAAAAAAATTAAATTTTTGTTAAGCAAAAATTAAATTTGTGAAATTTTGAGCAAAAGCGAAATGATTCAATAACAAAATCTCCTAAATTAAATCTTCAAGAATTTGTGGAAGCACAAGAAAATGATAAAGAACTTAAAAACTTACTGAAAAACAATTCATCAACTCTCAAATTAGAAATCATTCATCATTATTAAAACCTTGCTAGATTTCTGACCTTAATTTAGTGTATGATATGTCAACTGGCATTTCTCGTCCTTTTTGTTCTCATTTCTTTTGCAGACTAATCTTTAGTTACCTGCAAAATATCTCTCATCCTGGGATTGCAGCTAAATTAGACTTATCTCTTCCAGATACGTATGGTCTGGCATTAAACGTCAAATCAAAATTTGAGTACGATGTTGGGAGTAGTGTCAACGCTCGAAAATACAGAGGCCACTAAATCGAGGCACGTTTTCCTTGCAGACGTTTCAGATGCCTTCCCAGACGTGCAGATGTTTTCCCAGATGCTCGTTTTGCTCAAATTCACATAGATATAGTGGATCCATTACCTCAATATGATAGTCACCATTATTTATTGATAGTAATTAACTGATTCTCCAGAACACCAGAAGCTATACGCATTCCAGATATGCAGACAAAAGCAATATATAGTGCCATATTTAATATTTAGATTTTTCTTTTGGATGTTCCTCTATTCAAATATTGAATGAGTCATTATTCGTTACAATTACATAACGGAATTTTATAACGAATAACCTTTTTTTTTTTACTGTAAAAATATTAAAAATTGTTTTCGGTTTTAATGTGATTTAAGGTAAAAAATAATAAATCTTCATAAATATTTATATTTATAAGATTTAAAAATAAATAATAGATATAAGATAAATAATTATAATAGATAAAAAATAATAAATAGTAAATATAAGTAAATATAAATCTTAAAAATAAGTCTTATCCAAATAACATATCTTACTTCTTCATAATTATCTTTTAAAAAGTCAGGAATTTTAATATTTATAATTTTATAATCAGAAATTCCTTTACTTATCCGAGTAATAAATCATTTAAAAATTGATAATTAAAGTTTATGCCCTTCAAAAAGTTTTACCATGCTAATTTTTACGGTCATTTTTTTAGGCTAATTAGACAGGGATCTACAACTTAAACTGTAGTCCCGGTCAAAATTAGCCTGGTCCCCGGTTAAAATTGCTTTATCTATAAGTAAGTTACATCTCTCAGTTTAAGAATTATTGGAAAATCAAAATTAATGTTGACAAAATCGAGGCTGTACTTTTCACGAGGAGAAAGATTCTTCCTCCTAACATCTACCTCTTTAATCGGCGAATTAACTGGTCTACTAATGCTAAATATCTGGGAGTTTTTCTTGACAGTAAATTAACTTATGCTAATCACATTAATCATGTTAAAAAAAAATTTAGCACCTGTCTTCGCATGCTTTATCCTTTTATTAATAGAAATCCCCCCTCTCAATTGATAATAAATTACTAATCTACATGTACTATATGCTTCCCATCATAACTTATGCGAGTCCGGTTTGGGACTCTGCTGCAAGGACTCTACTGCATTAATGTGGTAACATTAATTATATTAAAATTCTAGGAAATAAACTTTTGTGCATGATCACAAATTCTCCTTGGTACTTTAGAAATTATGACATTCGTCATAGTCTTGCCCTCCCTTCTATTCAAAATTTTATGCTCAAGCTTGCAGAAAATTTTTATACAAATCTTGACCATATCCCGAACAAGGAAATTCATAATTTTCCGAGATACGATTTCTCTTTGCCGGAGAATGCTAAACGCCCAAGGGCGGTCTTACATAACTTGCAACTATCCTAGATGAACTGGCTCAGTCGTCAGGAGTACCCTGACCTGTTCCTTTAGTCATCATTTCTAACAGCTGTAACTCCATTCTGTGGTGTATTCTTAATTGATTTTTGCTTTTATGTTTACTTTATTTTAAAAGCTCTCTTTTTATATAATTATATTATTAAAAAAAATATATATTTATATATATATTTTCCCGTTGCTCTTTTAAACTTACTTTGAACTGGGACAGACCTTGGTCACGTGCTGCTTTGACTTTCATTTCATGAACTTTACCTACCACGCTTCCTACTTTGCAGACAGGGAGTTAGGGGCCCTGCGGGCTAAAGAATTCCGAAAATTACAAACTGACTAATTTTAAGAATTATTGTATTACATTATGATGTAATTTCAGTTTTATTCTTATATGAAGGTTCATTGTAAAATAAACTGATTAATTTGATTTTTATTAAATCAAATTTATCAGTTTATTACTGATTAATTTTTATTTTGACGAACAAAAATAATTATTTTCCTATTTCATTTATTTTTGTCAGTTTAAACTTATTAAAAGCTAGTATATTAAATAAAAAAAATAATAAAAATTCTGAAAATTAACATAATGGCAGTCATAATATGGGATAACAGTAAATAAAATATTTTAGGTAAAAATTGTTTCTTATTACATTATCTTTTTTATATAGTGTTTCAATATGTTTCTTCAATAGTTGGAAAATGTAACCTATTTTCAAATTTATATATTAGATGTCGCGATTTTTTGTTTTCTTGCACTTCTTATTAATGCATTATGATATAATATCCTTTCATATTTACATGTGTAAAATTGCTCTTAATAATAATAATAAAAAAATTATTTATTGATCAACTTTATTATTTATTATTATTATTTTTTATTATTATTATTTTTTTTAATACAGTTGTCGAGAACAAGATTTACTTTGCAGGATTTATCTGAAGAGAAAAGGAATTTTTTTTGTTGATTATATTAATTTATTTGTAGTTTATTAAATGCGCCCCGTGTTTAAAAAGTTTGAGAACCACTGTTTATAAATGAAAAGTCAAATTTCAAGGAAACAAAAGAGTTGCCATAAAGAATTTGACTGAAACAAAAAAATTTTTTTTTTGTATTAAAATATTCTTTTAATAAAAAACAATGGAAATTTATTTATAAATATTTTACGCCAATGCAAAGAGTTCGCCGAGACGCATTTGCCTTGGCCTATAAAAGATTTCAGGGTGCACCTTGTGGTATTCCAGATAAATATATGTCCAGATATAAAAATAAATATAGTTAGTCTCTTATCAGTTTTTCCATTTAAAGCTTTCATAGCAAACAACTAACCTTCGTGGTTGTTTTTTTACTTCTTCCTTCATATAAAAAGTCGCCAAACAGCAATTATTCGCTAAAGAAGGTTTATGAGAAATTAGGAGCGCTAACCTTCATTGTTGGTTACTAGGAAAGTTTTTTTTTTACATTAAAATCATATAGATAATGATTTTAATGTTAAAAAAAATTTCCATTTCAACCTCTGAGACTCCGCAGTCTGTAAATAGTTGTCTGTGGAGTTGACCATCTGAATATAAAAACTGTGAGATTTTAGTAGCGGATGTTTGTCAGAAATTTGTAGATAATGCACTGCAATTATTTGTAGTTTATCAAATGCGCGAATTGTTATCAATTATTTGTAGTTTTAACGAAACAAAAGAGTTTCCATAAAGAGTTTCACTGAAACAAAAAAAAAATTCTGTGTATTAAAATATTCTTTTAAATAAAACAACGGGAATTTATTTATAAATATTTAAGAGGGGAAAAAGAACATTTGATGTTGAACAATGCAAGAAATTGGAGCTGTCGCTTCGACGTATTGCCAGTTTTTTTTATTCCTTTACATTAAAAATAAAGCTAACTTACTATATATAATCTATCTCCATTGTTGAAATATTTTGATTCATAATTTAGCCGCATAGTAGTGAGTAGGAGTAGAAAATGTTTTAATATAATATATTTTATTTGTGTTTCAAAAGATAGACGCGCAGTTGAAAAAGGTAATTGATTTTATCATATTTATTCCCTGAATTTAAAGGTATACTCAATAATACTCATTTAAAGTCAATTTTAAAGGTATACCAGGAGATATAAAAATGGTATTTTCTCACAGCTAGATCAACATAGAAATATTTATTTCACATGAATGATTCACATGATGAAGATTTAATCTTAAGTGTTTTCATTTGAAAAAGAATATCTCTACGTTACAGAAAAGGATTCCTGTCTTAAAACAAATATTTGTCCTAAGTTAAAAATGAGTTGCCCTGACCAGCTTGTGATACGGTATTAAAGAGGCAACCAGCGTGCAAAAAGGCTCAGGTTTAAATCCGTTATGGGTGCACGTCGTAGTCACTGCTTTTATAAACAAGGAGTTTTTTAATTTTTCTCATCAACAACACGTGTCTTTTCTAACGTGCGAGTCCCCGTGTTTTTAGCCCTGGTTTAAGGAAAACACATATTTCCGTTCTTAGCAGTATCTGCTTACAGAAGCGACGAGACTAGATGATGATTGTATGCATCTGCATCTACAATTAGAGTGATGACTATCATTGACAGAGGAGTGCGCCCTTTCAAATATGACTCTAATTTGTCTTTTCATTATTTTATTTTAATATAATTATCACAACAACTTGACTATTATATGTATAGGTTATTATGTATAGTTATGATGATTAATGAAAAAATATGTATAATGACGACGACGATGACGATTTGCCAGATTGACGGAGAACCTTGGTTGCTTAGCAACCTCTATCTTCTGCTTTGTGAGTGAGGGAAATTTGTTAAGCTTTAAGCCCATTGATTAGATAGAAAAAAGTAACATAAGTATATTATTAATTTTTTTTAAAATTAATTATTTGAAATTTTTATTAATTAATAAAAACAAAAAAAATTATGCATATATAATTTTGTTTATATTATTATTATAATTTCAAGAAGGTAATAAAAAAAATAGATAAACTATAGAAACAAACAAAAACAATTGGAGGAAATTGTGACTCAGTGGAGAAACTGCATGGTAATTCGGAAAGGAGGATATCGAAACGTTAATGGATAATATTCAAAACAGCGTGAGGTCTTTTGCGATTTTTAAAATCAGAAATGTCGTAAACGTAGTTGCTTAGATCATTCAAAACGGAATTATTAATATTTGGAATGGAATTATAAAATTTTTTTGCAGTTTTATACACAAATTGTTTAAAACTTGGGAGGGAAAGAGCATGTCTGATATCCTCATTTCGGAAAAACCAAGGGGAATTTGTAATCATACGTAGGATTTTTATTTTCAAGTCTTTGTATGATCTCGAAATTCGACGGAGCAGTATATGTATAATGTTCATTACGCTTTATGAATTATAATTGTTTCCATATGAAAGTGATTGTATGCATACGTGTATAACTTAAAATGACACTTAAAAGTTAAGTTTTTTTAATCTCCCAATTTATTGCTTAATCTTAAACTTTTGAAGAAGCTGAAAATTACAAACCAATTTTAAATAATTTTTTTTTAATTAAATAAAAACCTTAACTCTTTTCTGCCATCAGATTTTTGCGCATCAGATGACGCTTGCTTTAACTGCCTATTGCCAGTCAGATTATTGAGGAGGAAAAAAAGTACAAAAAATTTGCAGTATTTATTAATCTTTTGTTTCAAACTTTTTTTTTTTTTTTATAGTGCAGCTAGCAAACACTTAGACAGCTTGGTCTTGGATGCCTTAATGCAAGAGCTGCACAGATGTTAATCACTTTGCATTACCCAGGGGGCGTGTAACTTGAAGATAAGCCACGGACGCGGAGTAACAATGCCCCCGCAACGCTCTACGATCCTATTAGGACCGAGACCTAAGGTTTAAAGTAGATTCCGAACCACTACAAACATCCATGGCACCGCCGGGACTCAAACCCGAAACCTGTGGCATCGAGCGCCAGAGCGCCAGCCACTCGGCCATTCAGGGCCTTTTTTTTTTTTTTTTTCAAACTGACAGTATTATATTCTTTAAAAAAAGCTAATTAGTTAAAAGAGAAAATGAATTATCAGATTGGATAAGAATGATTGCTTCATTTAGCTAATTTAATTGAAAATGAGTATTTAGATATTTAGATTTTTTTTTTTTTTTTTTTAGATATTAGATATTTTTTTTTAATAAAATTTTTCAAAATTAAAAATGTTTTATTTTATGTAAACAGGTAAAGGGCCTGAATGGCCGAGTGAGTAGAGCTCTGGAGCTCGGTACCACAGGTTTCGGGTTCGAGTCACGGCGGTGCCATGGATGTTTGTAGTAGTGGTTCGGAATCTACTTTATACCGTAAGTCCCGGTCTACTATGACTACTATGATCGTAGAGCGTTGTGAGGGTATTGTTACTCCGCGTCCCTAGCTTATCTTCAAACTACACGCACCTCCTGGGTAGTGTTAAGTGAGTAACGTCGATGCAGTACTTTCCTTAAGTCATCGAAGACAATTGCCTAAGTGTTTGTCAGCCGCATTAGAAAAAAAAGAAAAAAAAAAAAATGTAAGCAGGCAACTTCAAGTCATATCTGCTAATTGTAATTATAACTACTATAATTATTATCTATCAATAATTATTTGTATAGGTTTTTATCAATGTTGAGTTTTATATTAATTGAATGATGATACGATCAATCATAATTATTACTACAGTATGCAATTATGAGATATTCAAATTTTATTTTTATTAGTAACTTTTTGTATTCAGTAGCATAAAAGATTTTAAAGTGCTGCCATGGCTTTTTTGCTCCACAAGGAGGTAGAATCATTATGACTTCTGGTTCAAACCGGCTTGCCAGACTGCTCTGTCATACGTTTCCTTGCCCTTTTAGGTCGACCATTATTTTTCTTTATTGAGTATGATTACATCCTTTTCATTTAGATTACCATTTTTATTATGCATAATTATCTCAATTGATATTGCACCATTAATATTTAAAGGGTCATCTTAACAGTGCACTAAGACATCCGAGCAAAATAATTCGGAAAGTGACTTTTCTAGCACTAGGACAACCTTTGATTTTTTTTTAAACTGGAAATGGTAATTGCTTTATAATGGATAATTGATAAATGTCTTTCCTCCGGATGGAGAATTTATGCCAATCGGGAGGACTTTCAGGGACAACTACGATGCATTTATGTGTCCTTTGGAAGAACTTCAACCATTATCCTTTTTAAATTCTTTCTGGCCACAAGATCTAATAATTAACGACAACTTTATATATTTTTCAAATATGCAATAACAGCATAGATTAGGAATGCGAATCGCAACTCTCGGTCTCTTTTATAAGTTAGCTAACGTAAAACCGTTACTGAATCATGATTTTCTTTATTATTGTTGAGCATCAGTGGGCTTCGTATTCCACTTATGAATGCCACCAACTAGATATCATTGCCTTCCGGAAGGACTCTTAGGAGTAGGTATACTGCATTGAGTGCCACTTAGGAGAACTCCCATCATGTCAGCTTGACTATCAATGTGAGATGCTTTATACTCGTTGTCACAATGGCTATAGAGTCTCCTTCTGAATGCAGTGACTGAATCGGATGTCAGTAGGGGAACTGAACCCAAGTCCTTTCCGTTAACTGCGCACGTTACCTCTGGGCCATGACTCAGACACTAAGCATTCGTGTGTCGCGTTTCATACAAGTAATTTGACACATTTCATAATAGTCTATTTTTTGTCGGTTGTTTAAAAGTTAAAGTTATTATTTTTTTTAAATTTTCTTTTTTTTTTTTTTTATTTATTTATTTTTTGTCAGAACCACAGTATATTACCACAGTATTGTTTGTATATTACCTGTGAAATGTCGAGCCATGAGTAGTTGAAGGAAAACTTGTAGATTCGATGAAGATTGTGACATAATGTTTGCCATCGACAATCGTATTATCTAGTTGGAATTTTCAAGCAGTTGCCTCTGGTAGAAGTCCCAAAAGGCATTTCGATCTCAATCTTCTTCTTCTTCTTTTTTTTTTTTTTTTTCTTTTTTGTGAATGTATGATAAAATTTCCTTTTTGACACGCTTTGGTCAAATCGCTGAGACAGTATTGCAATTCCGTAATAAAAATGGTGAATAACGAAATGCTTAGCTTTAAAATTTTTGAAAAATTAAATTTAAAAGTTAATTTTGGACTTTTAATTAATAATAATTTTGGACTTTTTATTGTTTTGGACTGTTAATTATCCTCAAAATACGATTGCATTTAATTTCCTAAAATACAGTAAAAAAAAAAAAAAAAATAAATAAATAGTTGACGTAAACTATTTAAATATTAAAAATAAAATATTTTTAGATTTTTATTTATTCTAGTTTATGCAAAAGATGACCCAAATACGTGTCAGGTGTAGGATAAATTGTTGGTTGGTGTTTTCGACACGAATTTCGAGAATTAAATTTTTTTCTTAATAAGTGCCAGAAAATCCGGCTGTGATAAAACATCGATAGTATTTACATATTTTTATTTTATTTATTTATTTGGTTATTTTTATATTTATTCTTTTTTTTTTGTAATTGTATGTTGTGAAAGAAGTGGCATAAATTAGGTCAACTGTTCAACAGTTGGGTAACGGAATGACAAAATTTATTTTATACGTTGGAATCTATGGAATGTGTATCAACGTTTACATTTCGGCAGCTGATAGATTAACGCATACAGTAAGTATTATTCAACTTCATTTTATCTTTAAATAGCAATGTAGAAGTTAATTCGCAGTAATGTGTATTATATATTACAAGATATTTCAAATTTAAAATTTTTCTGTTTTCTTTCTTTTTTTTTTTTTTTAAAAGTTTTTAATTTTTTTTTTTTGCCATTCTTCAAAATAAAAATATTTTGATTTTATTTTAAAGGAAGTGTTTCATATATATTTTATTATTTGGAACAAAAATTTTAAGTGTAGATTGGCGCCAAATCTGTAGCTGTTGGCGCGTGTACTCTTTATTGGCGCAACTGTCGCTAAATTAATCGTAAGTACCTAAAATTGAGATGCATAAATCATCATATTTATTCAATTTATAAGATATTGTTTTTTTTTGTGTCTGATCCTCAGTGTCCATCCATGAGTAGACTATCCAACGTACATCCATGAGTAGACTACTCATGGACGGAGGGGGGGCAGCTTCTGTTGTGATGGAGCCCCGTAGGTAGAAGTCTGACTTAGATCCGAATCGCTGACGAAGGAGGACAGTGCCTTCCGGGAGGAATTTTAGGGGGGACTACTCCGCATTTGCGTATCGTATGGGAGAAAATCCGGAAAACTCCCCCAGGTAGGCCGACACAGGAGGCAAGATGCTGAAAATCCCAAACGTCATCGACTCTACCTCGTTTTTGAAGCAGTGTCTACAACAAAGCCACCAGAGGGATGGAACCTCAGCTCTAATGCTCACCGGGGCACTTTGCCACAAGTCGGGTTCGTTTTGTTGTTGGAATAGAGACGCTAAATCTGTAGACGAGAAAAGTCCCGTTAATTTCATGAACATGAAATGGAGGGTGCAATGCCTATTTGCCACCTATGTCTTTATAATTTTAAAGGTTAAATGAAGTGGATTCACCCTCAGGCCAAAATGTCAATATTTTATTTATTCGAATGAATTTTATTTATTTCGAATCATTTCATCTTAATTTTTATAAAATCAAAATATAATATGAGGGAGGAAAAAAAAAAAAAACTTTTTTAGAATCGTGATAGTTTTTTATATTTGTTTTAAAGACGTAAAATTTCAAATTGAAAAACGAATTAATTTTCACGCGGAACAAAAGGATAAAAGTTGAAAAAGGTTTATATTATGAATTATCCGTAATCTGATAAAACACAAAAATTCAACATTGCAAAATACAAAAATTTAGTAGTAAAACATTGAACAATTAGAAAACAAGAAAATAAAACAAAATGTGTAAATTAATGCTTGTTAAATATTAAACGCATTTTTCCTTTACAAATATTCTGCAAAGGTCATTGTAATAAGTTAGCTCTAAAGTCTGCTTTGGGCCATTTCATTAATTAGATGCAGAAATGAAGGAAAAACAACCAGTTTTAGTCAATCGTTGATCGTTAGGTTGTTGACTTTTATATGACTAAGTCAAGTCATGTTGAAAGATTTGTTCTCAAAAAATTTGAAGTCTGTTTTCCTACAGTAGAACAAACAGGGGTTATTCTGGACTATGTAAGTATGACTGTAGTATATAATATAATTCTGTAGTAACAACCTAGTAATTCTCTAAGCATTGGTTTGCAATTATAGTTACGTAAATAAGGATTCGTCTGATTGGTAAAAGCTATCAGAATAATTAAATGGCTTTTTCTTCAAATATATGGACCCCAAAGTGTACACAAACTCCTCATAATTTTACACGCTAATCTATTTTTTCTATAACAATGTAAATAACAAAATTGTAATCAAAAGTTACGCAACTGGCAATTTTTGATAAAAAAAAAAAGGTGAAAAATTTATGGCAAAACGATTTACAAGTGCTTTTATTAATTTTGAAATTATTTATCAAACTTAGAGAGCTTAGTTTGAACCCGACAAGTGATACTAATCTGAATCTAATATAGGGATGGGCGCGCTAAATCCGTAAACAGATAAGTCCTTCATTGAACTCGAAGAGGAAGCGCAAGTCTCCAGAAGCACCCTTTGGGGTGTTCATTCTAAATTGTGAGAGCAGTGTGGGCCCTGTTTAGCTTTTCCTCCTCCCAGCCCAAAGGTAAATCTACATTGGAACCAGTAACAATATTTTAAGAATAAGTGTACTTTGTGGGGCCAGTTGGCCGAATTATTAGCTCTCTTGTGCTCGGTGTCACAGGATTCGGGTTCGAGTCCCAGTTGTGCCATGGGTGTTTGTAGTAGTTAGGAATCCACTTTAAACCGTAGGTCCCGATCTAATATAACTGTAGAGTGTTGAGAATATGACTGACAACCTACACCGTAAAAGAAATCATCTCCTGTCTCGATATCTGGCAGTAGGTAGATGGCTTTGACCCCTCATGAGGCTGTTATGCCAATAAAGTGTATTTGTATGAATCGATTTCATCTGCATACGTAAATTTTTGTCATACAGAATCTTTCTATCACTACCATAATAATTACTGCGATAAAACTAATTATAATATTTCTCATCTTTAGTGCAAGAAAAAAAAAGTAAATCTTAAAGATTTATAAAAAGTTAATTTGGTTATTTACACAATTGAATTGATACAGAAAAGTGAAAAAAAGTTATTTTATTCTGTGCTATGATAAATAGAAATACTCGTGTAAATATAAAATAACAATTCTTTCTTTTCACGATTTCTTTTATTTCTTAAATGCTTTCGAAGATTTGAATTAATTCTTGCTTTTTAGACTCAACAATCTGTTCAAGCAACATATCCTATTGCAAAATATATTTGTATAATTTATCAACACGAGTTTGTTCCAGTTTTTAATGGTGCATGTCACTTAATATTTCAGCATAAAAAAATGTTTTACAACATTTTAGCGAGCGATTATCAAATGTTTACAGCCAGCAGTCAAAATATGATTAGCGACCTGTTTAAACCACATTTCCTGTGGAGGAAATAAAATTTTATCATCTATTCAGTCTTATCTTAGTTTACATATTCCTGAATGTGTACAATCTCATCTATTATCTAATGTAGGAAGACCTTGAAAGTGCCTTGTATCAATTTGTTGTTAACAGTAACATAAAAAAAAAAAAAAACGATTTTGTACTGTCTCTGTTTATATCATCAGTTAGATAATAAATACATAATAAACCAGTTTTTTTTTAAACTAAATATCGTTTTTTTTTATCATTTAAATACATACACAAACACCCCACTTCCCCATAAAAAATACAATTATGTTTTCTGATCTGATGATAATCAGTTTGTTAAGTACACCAAGTTCATTGCCAAAAACAAAACAATTGTGTTTTTCTTTATATAGTCGAAAGGCTAAATGAAAATAAAGAAGAAAAAAAAAAAAACAATAATGAATTAAAAAGATATAGTTTTTATACTAAGAGTATATTTCAAATAAAATTTTAATTATTATTATATTTAAACTTTATTTATAACTCATCATCATTGGCGCAACAGCTCCATGGTGGGCCAAGCCGTCTGCCTCCTGGCAGATTTCGAGGCAGATGATTTCTTTTTACGGGGTAGGTTGCCAGCCCTACCCCTAATGCTCTTCAGTAATGTTAGACAGGGATCTACGGTTTAAAATGGATTCCGAACAACTACAAACATCCATGGCACCGCCGGGACTCGAACCCGAAAACTGTGGTATCGAGAGGTAGACACTCGGCGACTTATTTATAACTAAAGCCCGATATTTTTTAAATGTTTTACATTTGCAATTTAAAATAACATCGAGAGGTTTATTAAAATTTCTTTTCTCTGTTTTTTAAAATTGTTATCCATTATAACGATAAGCATTATGACAGAGAGGGTCAAAGTTGATGAATCCAGATTTTGCTAATTTATCTTGAGTTTTCTTAGCCATTTGAATTTCTTTGAAATATATATCTATATACATATAATATTTTGTATTTATACAATTCATGTCTGCTATTTTCAACAGTGACTTTTCAGTAGAGGATCACAAGATGACAGAAGGTATCCTTCTAATCCAGATGCGTGCTTCTTACTGACAGATGGGATTCATCCACTTGATATTATAAAATAAAACATTTTAGATGTTTCATCACAGGATACTTATGTTATTTTCAAATGCCAATCATCTGAGAACGTTCACCAATGGAGTGGCAAATGCATAGCATATTCAGCGTTATCCAGGATGCACCATAGAGGGGAAGGCTGCTACCCTACACCTATATCGTTCCATTGCAATTTATAAAGAACATTTTCAGAGGGAGATTTTTCATTGTGTGTGTTGGGGTTTCCAGCTCAATGGAAAGATTTTCTGGCTCACGGATTTTCGTGCGATAACCATGGAGTTGTTCGATCCTGGATTCCTTGCATAACCATGGAGTTTTTCGATTTTTAATACAGCTTCTTCAGTAAGGAAGCCTTTTATGTAATTCACCGAGCTCTTCAAAGACCGTATTTCAAACTTTTATAAATGATTAGTAGTTGCCCAACTTCTGAAACTAGAACATTTTTAATTTTGGTAAATTTCACTCGAAAAAATTGTCGGTAAAAGGAATCATGAAGGAATCCTTATGGCTAGGGTAAACCATAGGAATAAAAAAAATTATTGTTTGGTAAATTGGAAAATGAAATTTAATCTGAATTTCTATTTATGAATTAATAAGAATTTAGTTCGTAAAAATTAAATGCTAAGCCTATTTAATTGAACATTTTAAACGAACAATTTTAATTTTAATTGCAAAACAATTCTGAAAACAAATAATAATAATAATAATAATAAAAGCAAACGATCATGCCAAATGACGTCAGCACTAAGCGTCATCATACCATCAAGATGGCACCAGACACGAAGTATCTATAACACTTTATAACTCCAACATAATTGCAAATATAACAAAAAAATCCCTACAGTCAGCAGTTTTGTACCTAAATATTTTTGAAATTATAAAAAATTTGGTTACCTCAACATGAATCCCATTTTAAAAGAAATAATGAAATTTTTTTAATTTTTTATTTACAGAAATTTAACAAACGAATACATTTCCTTAAAAAGGTTCTTGCAATATTTTTCTTCAATAATTTTCTTGTGAAATCGTTTTCTTAAATCTTTTTCTTAAAAGAAAAAGCACATAAATGTTTTAATTATCATGAATTTGATGTCGCCTTGTTCAATTCCTCCTATTAGCTCACACTCTCCCTATATATATCTTGTTCAAATTTTCAATCGTTTATAACATCCTTTTTTATTCATCCACTCAAATTCAAATACATTTTTTTGAACTTGTAGTGGAAGACACTGGATGCTAATACAGTTTTTTCAAATATTAATTCAGTAATTAAATTTAATTCATTAATTTTAGATTTTTTTTTTTAGATTTAAGTTGCATATATCTATCAATAGATGGCGCCAGATACACTTAAAAAATGAATGGACTTTTCTGCAATATAGTGATAAAAAAGTAGGAATTGACTTAAATTTTTTTTTTTTTTTTTATATTACTTGTTTTTTAATTGCAAAGGCACAATATGGGTGTAATGTAATAGATATTCTGCTTAACACATCTAATGCATATTTGACATTCCAAAGGCAAATGACATTCAGGCATTTAAAATTTAAAACAACAACATCATCACGAATTTCAAAAAGAATTAATAAATTATTCTCAAACATATTGATAAAAAAAATTCCTAATTCCTTTTATATAATCAACTTATATAATCGAATTCTTACTTAAATTCTTCTTCGAATTCTTTCTTAATTCATATTCTTTTAATTCTTCTTCGAATTTTTTTAAAATTCTTTCTTAATTCTTATTCTTTCTTAATGATCCTCTTAGATCGAGATTTCTAGAAACGTGACATACACTACAAACATGATTCGATTCAATTCAATAATTCTTTTTTTTTTCTGATAGTGTATTACAGCTTAAAAGTAAATATTTCTAGAAGTTTAAAGACTAATATTGCACCATGTTTTGAAAAAAAAAAAGTTATTCTCTTCTAGGCCAATAATTAAAATAATGAGTAATGGTATTTAATTTCTTTTCCTTGAAATGATGATTAGTTATTTGCAGTTGTTTAAAAAATTAGTTGCTTTCGAATGCCAGGAATTTCAACCTAAGGTCATTTGCCAATAAACCAACGGATTCGTAGCAAATTCAACGTTACTTAGAGTGCACAATGGTATGCACTTTTGGGGACTACACATAATAATTTACTGCCAAAGATTACACTATATTTTACTGCCAAAGATTACATTATATTTTACTGCCAAAGATTAGAGCACCCCAATAGTGGTATCTACGGAATGTTCGTATTTTCCTTTCCTTTCCCAACAAAAGTACTTTTCAGCCTACGGATTTATCGTACCCATCTCCTACATTAATGTGAATGCTTCCAGTTATGTATCACTTATCAGGTTTCGAAATGAGTGTTTTTAGCGTGGAAGCTCAACGGATTATGCATCACTGAAACTAATAAAATTGCTTTATCTTTTGTGATGTTCTAATATTCTGAATATATTAACTTTGTGTTTAAAATTTCTATGCATACGTCATTAGTAAAAAAAAAAAAAGGACACAAATATCAATATTATAGCATTTAACTAATTTATGTAAAGAAATTAGAAGACACCAATTTCTAGCGTTAAAAAAAATGTTACTAACTGAACTAATTGATAAAGCCATTGTTAAATTACATTGCTTTTTTTCTGTAATTAAAATCCATGTTCATGCTAAAGTTGATATCTACAACGGTTTTAAACATTTTCAATTGAATATTTTATTAAAAACAGTTGAACCAGATAAATTTTCATTCAATACAAACAATGTGTTAAAAAGTAAATAAATTTTTAGTCTGATGTACTCGAGATAAGCGAAGTCAAACGTTCAAGATAAGCAAGTAGATATTTTTGCGCGTATAAAAAAATAATAAATACGACTTTGAAATAATCTTTAAAAAACACACAATACCAAATTTAAATTAGAAATAAATATTCCGTCGTTCGATAACAGTTTTATCATTTGGTGTTTTTAAATCATGGTCTATTCTTAAATGAAACTGTGAAAAGATTTTAGTCATTGAAAAATGTACGTAGAAATAGTTTTATTATTTTCACAAAAACTATTTAAAAAATTCCTTCTTTAGTAATTGAAAAGAAATAATTACAATAAAGGGCATGCGTTAGTAAGTTTTAAAGCATGTTCTTTAACCGTAATTGCTTTTGATTTGAATATTAAAACCCTGAAAATTGAATTAAATTTACATTTATTATTATCAAAAGAAACATTTCAAATTAGGTGTATCCAATCGTACAGTTTTCTTGGACCTTTTGAAGGAAAAAATTTTTCTCTGGCCGCATTCAAAGAAAGCGGGTGGAAAAAAATATTAAAAATAAAAATAAATAAAACAAAACAAAACAAAAAAACTCTAAGAATATACATAAAATAGACCATTTAATGTCGAGACCTTCTGTCAATATTAAAATTCTAAGCATACTGCTTTGAATATTAGATCTTAATTGCCTGATAATTGTAAAGAACTTATTAAAAAATGCCTCCAGGTATCAGATTTAAACCCACTAGAATGTATTTGATCAGATTTTGAAAATAGATTTCAGACATATAGCAATTTTTAAAACATTTCTTATTTCAGCAGTTTAAGTACGTAATACATGAAATTTAGAACAAAATAGGGTGAGAATTTTTAAAAATTACTTAAAATCTTATACCAAGAGGAACAAAAATTAAATTTTTGGTGACTTTAATTTTTTTTTCTTAAAACAAGTGGCCTTGTTTAACAAGCAGCTGAAATATTTTTATTGAATTTAATTGTTCTTATCGGAAAACTTTTTGTGATTTTTTTTTTTTCCGTCATGTAATTATTCCATTTAAAACAAATTTATTTTAAATAATTAAAATAAGATGCAGAAAGAATAAAAAAACAAGTTCAAGTTAAATTGTTACAAAGCAATAAATTTTCAAAATTTTGTTAATACAATAATTTGTATACATGGCATATTTATGCAACAACATTTGTGAGACACCCTAACTATATTTTCTTTCCTTTTTCTCACCCTGTACCTAAGGCTATCCTAACAATATACTGCTACATAGAGGCAGATCTTAGATCTAAGTACTTAATATTGGAAAAAAAAGTACAAAAAAATTAAATTTCAAAAATAAAAACGACATCAAATATTAACTATACAGGAAATTTTATTTATATCCCACTTACTTCAATAATATACATTAATTAAAATGCCAACAAAATGAATATTCCAGTAATAAATTAATATTGTAAAAAAAAATTTATGCTTTTTCTTAAGAAATTGTATAATTAAATTTTTTTTTATTTGGAACATGAAATAAAGTAGTGATTGTCATACTTTTGTAGTCATAACGAAAAGTTTTTTAGCTCTGAAAATTCAACAAATTTTTAAATAAATATCAAATGAAAAATAAAATCATTTTCACCATATGAATAGTTACTACAAGCAATTGAATTTTATTTCATATGTAAAATATAAAACATCTTCCTTTCAATAAAAAAATGTTATGGTTTTAAAAAAAATTTGCAAATAAAAAGATTATAGAAGGAATTAGTAGCAGTACACTTTTAAAAATATTTCTATACATAAAATGCAGAACATATACCAAATTTCGGTATTTTCTGACCATTGTAATCCTACGAATTTATTATTATTTATAAATATTTTATTATCTTAATTTCCTGTTACCTTTGAGTACGATGTCTCAAGTGAAATAAAATGTCATCTATTTTATCAATTTCCTATTTTTAAATCTAGCATAAGAGGCATTAACTTGTTATGTAACAACTCGTAAGTAACCTCGAAATAGTAGCAAGAAAAAAAGGCATCTACTTGAAAATTTGCCAAAAAATAGAATGGATGTTTAAATTTTTGTACGACCCCTGCAGTCGTGTGAAAGGTTTATTTCTGAAATCAATACACGTGTTTGAAAATCACGTGATCAACTGTCTGCTCATACAGCTGGATCGATATAAAAACCGGGTACATCAGCTGCATCATTTAAGGATTTCTAGAAGTTGCACAGAGTTAAAAATGGTTTAGATATTTGAAATTTATTCCTCCAGTAAATAAAACATCGCTTAAAATTGTGATTTGTTTATTTATCGTCAAATTTTAGAGCGAAAAACCTGGGTAAATTTTTACCGCTTTTCGCCGGTAAGTAATGTTAAATTTATTTCTTATTTTAATTGGATCAAATTAGTTGTTCATACTGCTTTATTTCCGGCCTGAATAAATATAAGTTTGAAGTAAGAAATGTACTTGTAAAATTTTTTATTTTTTTGCTAATACAAAAAATAATTTATTATTTTAGTACAGTATTTATTTCTCTCTTTTAATAAAAACATTTGTGCCCAATAATAATAATTTTTAGTAAATGCTATAAGAAAGATTTTTATTTTTTTTTCCCAAAAATAAAAAAAAATCATTTACTATTTTCAAAATTTTTGCATATTTTTAAAAACTGTACAGAACGTATTTAATTACATAATAATTTTTGTAAAATTTTAAATCATAGAATTGAAGAATAGAATCTTAAAATATCAATTGCAATGACAACATTGGTATATTAATTTATAGGGTGATTTATAATTTTAAATAATGACATTTAACTAATAAATAAAATATTTTCCGTTTAATTAATATCACATATTAATACTGTTTAATTAATAAATGTTTAAAACTGATGTTTTTTTTTCCATAGATCAATCTTAAAAGCTTTTTTTAAAAAATTGAGTAACTTTTTTTTATTGGACTTCTACAAAAAAAAAAAAATTATGAAATGGAATAAAATAAAATTGATATTATTTGGAATTGTTTAAAATTTTCAAGATAAGAAAAAGCTGAAGTAGTAATTGCAAAGTTCAATTATTATACAATTTTACTCATAATGGTTTAATTATTTATTTCTATTTTGATATTTTTTACACATTTTGTAAAATTTGGAAATAAATTTGGTTGTATTTGTAAACTCATTTATTATATAAAAACTGAAATTTTAATTTAGCTGGAATTACTTCATTTATCATTTTTGGTAAATCTAGGAGAAAAAAAAAATAACTATGTATTGATTTTGCTATAATGTGAAAAAAATGAAATATATAATTGGGAAAAAAAAAAAAAGTTTTTAAAAATCTAGATGCATTTGTCACAAAAAATTTGCTTTTTGTTTTTAGTATTTATTTTTTGATTTGTTATGAAATTGTCAAACAAATATTACTTTAAATATTGCTGCATTACTTTGCATTTTGAAAATGAGATATAAAGTATTTAATGATATTTATGATTCAGCATTTTATAAATATTATAAATTAAAATTTTTTAACTTGTTAGAAACAAGAATAGAGAAGCATCTCTTATATGATTATTAATATTTGATATTAAATTGTAAATAATATTTATTTCAACTAGTCTCTTAATTTATTTGTTGTGCTGCAGTGTATTAAATGCTAAATAATATTATTCTACTATTTACTATCTTGTTTACCATACATAAAAAATGTGTATTGGGTCTGTAAATTATTATTAAAATCTTTATTTATTAAAATAGCCTGTGCATTAATTAAATTATGTTAATAAGGATTTACAAATGATATATTTATATTATCATTTATAAATGCTTAAATTATTAATTATAACATTTTTTTTTTTTTTTTTTAGTTTTATCTTTACAATGGATATGCAAGTGTTTAAAGATCCTATTGTTACATTTGGTGTTCTGACTGATGTCCAATATGCTGACCATGATGATCGGATTGCAGATTATGATCCATCTAAAACTAGATACTACAGAGGATCTCTGGAGCAAGTAGATTTAGCTTTTAGGTTCTGGGAAAGACCAGGATCAAAAGTTAAATTTGTCTTGCAACTGGGAGACATCATAGATGGTTTAAACCGTTACCATGGTGGTTCTCACTTGGGTCTTCGGCAGATATTAGCTCATTTTGAAAAACACTCTTCCATTCCTACATTCCACACTGTTGGTAACCATGAACTTTACAACTTCAACAGAAAAGAGTTGGCTTCATTGTTTTATGAATCTGTCATGAAAATCAATATTCCACAAGAAATGTTTTGTCCAGTTAAACCCATAAAAGAAAATTATGCTAAGTCATCTCCAATTTTGTATTATAAGTTTTGTCCTGCTCCTGATTTAAAATGTATTTCTTTGGATTGTTTTGATGTAAGTGTCTTGGGTTATGATTCTCAACATCCAAAATATCAAGAAGCAAAAAATGTGTTGGTATCCAAACATGGTCATGAAGTATTTGATGACTGGGATTGTAGTGGCTCATTGCAAGGTCTTGATGTTAGATTTCAGCAAATGAATGGTGCAGTTGGTCAAGAACAGTTAGTGTGGCTTGAACAAGAACTCAAAGAGTCGGATGAAATTGGTCAGAAAGTCATTGTTTTTGGTAAGATACTTCAATAAAATGCATAAATAATATAATGTAATATATTAAATTGTCTTACTATATATTATTTGAGCATTTCTATGTAAATTATTTGATAACTTATCGACAAAATATTAAGGACATGTCTGAAGCAATTGGCAGTCAGTGAAAATTTTGCAGATCCTGTTATTGTAAAAGAAAAAACAAAATTGTTGCATAAAAGAAATTTGTACACATATTTTTATATACAATACTATATAATACACATATTTTTATATGCAATACAATATTATTTCAGAATTTTAAGAAAGATTAATATATTTTTCCAGCATAGCTTCTTGACAAATATAAAAATGGCAGTAAATCATTTTTAATTGTAATGTAATAAGTCATGATGTTTGGCTTAATCCATGGTAATTAATCCATTTTTATCTATTATCTATCATAATTAAATTAATTTCAAATGAATCTTATAAACATTTGCCTGTTTTTAATCTGAAAATGTTTTATTTGCTTAATAATTGCTTTTATATTTGTAATTCCATTGTTTTACAATGGCTTTAAAAATTATAGACATAAAAGAAATTTTATTTCTTATTTAAATATTTTATGCGATCTAACTATAATATGTATTTATTTAAATGAATTTTTCATAGGTCATGTTAGTTTACACCCTGATAGTTCTGATTGGAGTTGTCTTCTCTGGAATTATGAAGAGGTCATTAAAACTTTTCATCTTCACAACTGTGTCATTGCCTACTTCAGTGGACATACTCATCAAAGTGGTTATGCTTTAGATACTCATGGCATCAGTTATATAGCGTTTGCTGGTATTCTAGAAACTCCACCTGACACTTCAGCATTTGCTACAGTATCATATTATCATGATCGATTAGAAGTTCAAGGGCATGGAATTGAAAATAGCTATAGCATTCCTCTTCAAGGACTAAAAGACAAAAATGCAGAAAATGAATCTGATGATAATACTGCCACTGACAGTGAATTGGTGCATCCTTCTACAATAAAAGTTGAAGTTTGAAAATTATTCAAAAGGTAAGTGAAATTTCATGGGCTTTAATAGAAATATATCTAAAAAATTTTGTAATTTTTTCTTTGCTAGGAAAAGAAGTAGAGAAGTGTGAAGAAGCATTACAGTAGAATAGTATCATTAAAAAAATGAATTGTGGGCCAATCTAGAACTCGTCATTTTTGCATTGAGGAACTTCATGGATCTGGATCCCTTTACGTTTGTGCATTATACAAATAATTTATCAGAATAAAAATATCTTGTTTTATGAAGCGATCATATCTATTGGTTTAAAATCGCTATAGAGAACCATTGCAATATAGATTTGATTTTGTGGAATTTTCAGATTTTCTTTAAAAGTAAACCAAAACACAGTAACTTTATTAAGGTTTTTTTTTATTTAAAATGTTAGTCATCTTTGTAAAATATCATTCAGTAAGTTATTCTGCTTTGTCATTGTTGAGTTGTGAATAAAAATTTCCCAAATTTTTCTCATGTGAACACAAAAGTGGACCAATTTCCTTTAAATGTCTTCTTGCAAGATATTTCCTACTTGGAGTCAAATTTTTCCTCACTATAACCTAAATGACGTGGTATCTGCCATATGAGTAATGAATTTAATCAAACATAGTATACAGCATTTAATCCAACATTTCTTTGTTTTACTGTCATCCTATCAATTTTTAGGTACTTTAACTTAATAAATACATTTTATGCTACATGATTAAATTATAGAATAAAGAATGTGGGACTTTATGGCATGCTATAAATCGGCAAACAGATATCAGCTCTGATCACTGCCACTTGTAGGCCTTCTGAAATGATGTTTATATAATAGAAATATGATGAATATTCAAGCAATCAGCAATGATATTCAAAAAATGAGCAAGTGTCATCAATCGAAGTGTGAAATTTGCATTGTTTTATCAGTTCAAAATAAATGAGTAGGTATAAATGGATTTCTGAACAGTTAAAAGAAATATGAAGAATTAACTTTTAAAAGAAAACTGATTTAGCTTCTTGATTCACCTTTCAAATTATCTTCTGTTGTTCTCGCATAAAAGGATTACAAGTATGTATATAAAACTCCTTTTTTTCCAATATTTAATTTAGATATTTTGGTAATCAGCTTCCGAACTATTTAAAAATATAAAATATATTTCTAAAGTTTCATTTTTAGAAATATATTTAATACTTTATTTTGTAAATTTGTATTTTAAAGAAATGTTCTATTTCAGATAATTGGGCTTGGCTTCCTATTTGTTGACTGGGGGCCAGGGAGATTCCAATCTGTTCTTCGATTTAATTCTAAATAATTTTTTTCTCGCTGAAAATTGTTATGGAATTTTTTAAAAATAAATATGGTTTGAATTGCATTTTGGTGCTTTCAAACTTTTATTCATAATTTAACAGATAAATTTAATGTTTTAATTGCAGTCCTTTGCTTTCCATTATTTGCAAAATGAACATATTTACCTTTTGTGTACATTATATAATTAACTAACTTCGATAAAATTCAACATAGGTTTTTCAAAAGATTGTACATATATGTAAAAAAAAAAAAAAAAGGGTTAACAGTATATTTATTGAACTTTAATTAATTATTCATGAAATGAGTAATTTATAATTCGATATAAAAAATTTAATAGTTGTTTGTAATAATAGAATATCTATTCATCTTTTATTATTTACCATTTCAATATTTTTTAAGAGCTAAAATTTTTAATATTTATCTTGCAAAAAAAACTGACAATTTTTTTGATTAAATTAAAAAAAAAAAAAAAAAAAAATTAATTTATTCTTCAAAGGACTTCAAGTATTACATTCTGTGTTTGTAATAAAAATGAATTAGTTTTAGTTTTTGTAGAAAAATTTTAATTTATTACATTTTTGAAATTAGTGTTCAATTTTGCTTGTTTAGGGAAAAAAATGTCTACATGTCTTATACTAGTTTGATTGAATTAATGTCTAAAATAAGAATTTTATCTTTAAAACAATAGCTTAGAAAGGTATTATTCATTTAAAAGTTAATTCTATAGTCATCCACTTTTTGTATCATCTATAAACCTAATACTTTTGTGCTACCAACATTGATAAATATACCCTCTATGATCTCAATTTCAAAATCTATTTCATATGACATAATTTTTAATAGCATAAGAATAAATGTAGCCCCTTTTTTTAAACAGTTAACACTATTAATTTTATCCTTTTTTATTGGAAAATATTTGTAAAAATAAAATAGTGTTGTAATATACAGATTAACTAATGCAGGTTCTGTATTAAACTTTAATGAAAGTTTAGATGAAATTATTTTTGTTCCTTCTATGTCTTGAGAATTTTGTTTTAATTCAAATTTAACATTTAACTTTAAAATCTGTTCTAAATATCTAATTAATGAATCAAATAGTATACTTATAATGATTTAATTCTAAAAGACATTTTCATTTTCTTAAATAAGATCTTGTATAATATAGAGAAATGTTTGCCATCTTTGAAAAAAAAAATTGTGCAAATGCTATTAAAAAAAAAAGTACATTAAGTAATATTAAATTGTTTTTAAATTATAATTTAGTAATATCATGAAAATAAAACTTTTAAATAGTTAGTGGAAGTTATATCTAAAAAACAATTATCAGGCACTATAAATCTTCCATAACTATTAAAGTCCTCTTGTAAAATTATTCATAACTCTGAAATAGTCATTATCTTTCTCTTTATTAACAAAAATTGTTGTGAAAAAATATTTGAAAATTGTTTTTTATGAAACTGCATTTACTCTAGGAATAATGAAGTTATAATAATATTTTTAAGTTTATTTCAATGTATACTTAGATGTGTACTATACTTATCCTTGATAGTTATTCAATTTTTGAAATGTATATAGTTTATGTAGTTATATGTATATAGTTTTAATAAAGCTACTAAAAATAATTGCATATGTGTCTGTTAGTAATTTGGTTTATTGATTTACATTGATACTTTTTTTAAAGTTATTCACTGAAATTAAACAAAGTTTGCAATAAAGGTTTCATAAAATATTACTGGGGATTGCCTCAAGTATGCAGCTTATCTAATTTTAATTTTTGTTAGGAAAAAGCAATCTATTTCTTGTTAGTGCGTACTATTTCTTACTAAATGTACAAGAGGTGTTAAATTATCATAAATCATAATATCAGTAACATGTTGAATTACAATATTTTACATAATTTGTAGTAAATGATTAAAACCTTGGCATTCTTGTATGTTTCACTTTGCACCATGCTAATGGATAAGTTCTTAAAAACTGCAAGATGTTATTTTAGTACTTATACTTGACATAAATCTACCAAAAACTGTATTATAAAATCAGTACTTCTTTTAGTTGGAGTGCAATATATTAAATTTGCAAAGAAAATAATGTATAGCTGTTTTAACAAATAATAAATTCAATTATTTCGATGAATAATCAGTTTCAATTTGCATGTTATATAAAACTTGTATGATAATGAATTAATATAATTATTACATTTGTTTGTTTAATAAAAAAAATTTCATCACACTTAAATATTTGTAACATTTTTATTTCTTCTTATCCTAAAAAATTGTTACTTGTTTTTGTTATTTGCAATTGACTTTCTCAAAAAAAAAAAATTTTTTTTCACATCCCTAGCTAAATAGACAAAAATATATAAATTATTATTATCGATAATAAGTTTCTTTCAAAATTATTGTGCAGTAATTCTGGTAATTCTAATCTGAAATTCAGCTAGCTTATATATAATAATATTTATTGGTAAGAATAAGCTCAGTCATAGTATATAAAATGGAATTAAATTATTTCTCATTTAACTTAGTATCATATAATTTTAAAATAAGTGTTTCCACCTTAACATCAAGATAAAAGAGTGTGTACTTTGTTTAAACTACCCAGAACTACGGGTTTCCACTTCCCACTCATTACTACTCTCCAACTGATGAGGATTGCTGTGCAAACCTTTTCTCTGCTTCACAAATAAAAAAAAAAAAAAAAAAAAAATTAAATTAAATATAGTAAAAAATAATCAAAGGGTTCAAAATCAAAAAAATCAATCAAAAACTAATAGTAGCTTCATAGAATAAGTAAAGCATATGATTACATAAACAAAACGTCTCGACAAGTATTTAAATAATACCATCATCTTGCAGGAAAAAAATTCTTATACCAGAAGATAAACATAAACTGATTTCAAAAACAACAACAAAAAAAAAAAAACTATATAAATAACGCAGCTAGAATTTAAATATCCGATACAGATGGTGTAGATGGTTCAAAATTAAAATTAAAGACAGTCAAATATATATATATGATACCTTCTGTAAAATATCAGAAATTAAGCATTCCTTCCAGTACAGTTGAGCTTAATATAATTTTTTTTCAGAATTGATTTACTAAGTGCCATGCAATGCATAACTTGGGTTGAAATGTACAAAAAAAAAAACCCAGAAAAGGCAGTTTTGCCAATCCTGTAAATTATAATTATATATAAAAAAATCTTCATTAAATTCAAAATGTAAATAATTTGCCATACATATTACGATACGATTTCGACTATCTGGAAAGTATAACATACAATCTATCTTTACATCAGTAACTGGCTTATCTGTAGGCAGAGTCGAGACACTTCTTGGGGGTAACTCGCATAGTGAAACCACAGGTTTTAGTGCCAAAAAGGGTATAAATAGTTTAATGGTGCATAGGATAGGAAGCATATATTTTATGACAACCTTACTGCCCATTGCTAATTTGCATGCGAGTCTGAGGACTGATTGAGGAGGTTGTAATTACTTTAAATTTATTATTTTTGTACATTTCTACTTTTGTCTTTACACAAGAAAGTTTATTTTTTTTCTTTTGCTCTTTCTGACTGAAGAACAATCATAGACAACATCTACAATTTAAGTAATACCTTCTAAAATAATGCTGTTAATTGATTCTGTAATAACCAAAGCTTTTTTTTTTTTTTTTGTCTGGCAATTTATTCAAATCTACACCTTTCATTGAACGTCGTTTTCGGGCTCGATTTAAACGCAGTGATTTCAAGATACGAACTCTTTAAGAGTTTAAGCAAAATAACAAGGTCACACTATCTTTAGTGACCTTAAAACCACAGTCCTTTTCTCCGCACTTTTGCTAACTAAGTTCTGCTCCGCTTTTCCAAAAAGACCACTTTCATCTGCATTCCAAACAAGATCAAGCGTGTAGTCTTCAACTTCAATTATTTTAGCAAGCTTTCATGAAAATTCTTTTTAACAGCTGATTCATCTACAGCAGGGATGGGAAAACTACGACCCGCGGATAGAATTTTAATTTGCTGGTTCGGGGCAAATTAAAAGAAATATATATTATATATCCATCTCCTTTTCTACTTTGATTAAATATTATTTTTTTTTAAAAGGACTGATGATCTTTTACTTTCTCTATTTTTGTTCCTAAAAACATAAATCGACGAATATAGACAGCTTTCTATCGGTAAAGTGTTTGTTAGATATAGTAGATTGACGCCAACAAGCGTTATCTCTTTCTCGGGGAGCAGACATATGGGAATCCAATATAGGTGAATTAGAACTCGCATGTGGCAGACTGCGCATTTTAAGAACCAGTCAGCGGCCTTTTGCAGTTTGAATTAATTGAGTTGCAATCTAACAACAATCTCAAAAAGTTGTTTCTAAATACGCCAAAGTTAGAGTTTTACAAATCATTATCGAAAATAAGTTTTCCAACTTTAATATCTCACTGCTAGAAAATGAGTGCTGTGTTTGCTTCATCTTTATATATGTGAACAAGTGTTTTCAACTATGAACCTTAGAATTTATTTCAGAAGTAAACTGACAGATGAGCATTTAGCCTCGTTTCTAGAATCAGTACATCTCCCTTCGAACCTCACTATAAGGAACTTTTAAAAATGAAATTGCAATTTCATTAACATATTTACATTGTAACTTGCATTATTACTTGTATATTGTTTTTAAAATTGTAAAGAAATTTAGCTTGGCCCGCCAAACATTTTTTTTTTTTTTTTCCGATTTTTGGCCCGCGACAGAAAATGTTTGCCCATCCCTGATCTACAGATTCAGTTTACCTTTAATTTTTATATTGTGATAAACGTGCCTTTTGAGGAAACTTATTCTTGCAGAAAATTCATACTTTTTTGTTTAATTTTAGATGATGTGCCTGGTTCTACTTCTTTAATCTGTTTATACATTCTTAACGCTGTTTACTTGATGACATTTTCGTCTACTGACTCTTTTTGCGATTTATCTTCTATCCACATTACCACCTTTTCTCTCTGACAATATCCGATAATTATTTAGCTCTCAGCTTTGTCCATACCAATTTTCTAATACCAGCTTTATTCATTTATTTTTATAGATCTTACGGTAGCTTCATGTAGACTAAAAAGCAGTTCTACAGACATTGCCCCTTGTCCAGTTGCAAGGCGATCTAAAATTTGAATTTTAGTATTCAGAGATTGCTTTCCTTTTGTTATAGGTGAATTGTGTCCAATGTAAGGGCTACCAAAAAATATGTCAGTTATAATTAATAAAACAAAGGTTTATAAATATCAAAAGGTACTTTTCATATTGAACATCAAACTCAAAAAGCAGACCGAAGTTATAAATTTCGAGGGAATTCCCACAAATGGAAATCGTATTACATTCTTCTTCGGCAATGTTGCAGTTATATTCCCATAAATGGGGGCCTGATGGCTAGCGCTCTGGCGTTCGGTACCACAGGTATCGGGTTCAGATCCCGGCTTTGCCATGGGTGTTTGTAGTGGTTCGGAATCCACTTTAAGCTGTAGGTCCCGGTCCTAATAGGATCGTAGAGAGCTGCGGGGGCATTGTTACTCCGCGTCCGTGGCTTACCATCAAGTTACGCGCGCCCCCTGGGTAGTGCAAAGTGAGTAACGTCGGTGCAGCGCTTGCCTTAAGGCATCCAAGACCAAGCTGTCTAAGTGTCGAGATATGAGATACTTTCTTTTACGGCGTAGGGTTGTCAGCCATACGCACACCATTCATAATAGACCGGGACCTTAGGTTTAAAGTGGATTCCGAACACCTAAAAACAGCCATGACACGTGGTACCGAACGCCATGTGGCGAAAGATCTTATGTCTAATTTGCCAGCTGCATTAGAAGGAAAAAAAAAAATATTCCCATAAAAAAATGTAGTGATGCGCGTTTCCTTAAAAATAAGTGATCATATCAACATTTGTCCGATTCTGTTTTCTTTCATTACAATCAGAACACATGAAAAAATGCGGGTAAATATAAATAAATTCGTGAAATCAGACGAAGGATAAACTTCCCTACACTTCTGAAGAATGTTAAGAGTAAGTACAGGAATACCAGTCAGTCAAAAAGATTTAGTTCTAAAGGATTTTTTTTTTTTTATTCCTGGTTAAAAAAAAAAAAAAAAAATAAGTTTTTAAAACCGTGTTAATAAGACAAGTTAAATTAAGTATATATCTAGAATTGAAATCTATACAGCATCATCGATTTCCTTTTATGGTCACATATTTTCTTTAATTTTGTCAAGCAGCAGTACCATGTTTTTTCTCCCTCCAAACCTTTAATTTACCGAATTTTTCATTTTTCGCAAAAAAAGATTTTGCTTAATGTCACCCGATTTTGAAGTACGGATTTTTGTGGTCATACGTTGCACTTTTCAGTTGATTAACAAAAGTTGAAAAATTCAACTATCCTTCACATTAAAAAAACTTTTCTTAAATATTCAGTATTTTTTAAGGGGATTGATGCTTGGAAAACCATTTCTTTAGATGGTATCATGTCAGCAGTCATCCGATGAAAATGTCGACAGAAAAATTTTCTTTGTGAAAAAAATTGGAGGAAATCAGTGCTTCCGCTTTACTAATGATAAAAGCAGAAATTTCAAACAAGACAAATTTGCAGCGTTAAAAAGTAACAAATACATACCTAAAACATATTTGATAATAAGAAATTCGTAGAAATCCTAGGTAAAAATCCATATAAAAAAATAATAAATAAGCAACAACTTACTTATTTTATACAAAAAGAAAACTCTTATTTTAAAATTGATGAATTAAAATACATTTAGTAGGCTTCTATTGCCGGAATAATATTTTGGGCTCAGGATGCAGAATACATAAGGCATGTCCCAGAATTTCTACGATTTTAGCAATACCCCACAGCTCTTGAAACCAAATTATACAATGTTATGCATCATTTTTTAGGTAGCTATGATGACTGGATTTTTCATATTTTGTAATATTTGGATCTAGAACTTTTTATATTGAAATTTAATTTTTCCAGTTTTCTTAAAAATTCTCTGATTGAGTGGCTACCCTGCAGCTAATTCTCATTGTGTTTGCAATTCATCAATAAATACTTCCTAGTTTCAATCTTAAAAATTTTTTGATGGTTTTTCATGTTATTTGTGTCAAAGTCGTTTTTACAATGTTGAAAGCATTCTCTACAAGTTGTATTTGAGGAGGAATGTTCATCATAAATTTTTGCAATGTTACCGCAGCACTTTTTTTTTTGCAATAAAACCTCCCATAGAATAAAATTCAACATTTTCAGTTGAGTACAAGCAATAATTGTTTACACTAATAAATATCATAATACTTAAAAATAGAAGCTTACTGTCACATTTTCCATATTTAGAATCTTAAAATAATTAATCAATTTGAAATCTTGTATGTATGTTTCTTTGTTGTTGTTGCTTATCCCCTTGATTTAGAATCCTAAACCAAGTCCAGTAGATCATGCTGCATCAATAGATCGTAAACTGATGTATGTTTCTGAAAGCATTTAACAATTTTTTTGGCATTGTCAGCAGAGAATGTTAAAAAAAAATAAAAATATTTTTGAAGATCTGCCTTTAATGTATGTTGACAAATCTACCATAAATTGCCAGTCACCACAATATTGTTTTTTGAAGTTTCACACAGCACTATCCCAGATATTGCAACTTACGAAACTATATTGTTATTTACCAAAAAAGGAAAATCTTCAATTACATCAGCTATCTCTAGTATTTAGGATAAACTTGACGACGCAAATTTTTGCATGTAGCTAGAACACCCCCAAGTACTGTCCATTAGAAAGGACCACTTACAATAAACACAAAATTGATATCGAGAGTTAACCATTCACACTGTGCAAATGTTAAATGTTACAGTAATTTAAAAATATTGAGGTAGTTTTCAACAAAATAAGGCTAATTTAAGACTTCATGCTAACAATATGAGTGCTAAAAATTCGATTGAATTTAATACAGGAAAAAAATATATTTTCATTTAAAAGCTGTGCAGTGAAATGAAAGTATATTTTATAACTTCTGTATGTATTTATAAAATATACAAATAATCTTCATATATATATATATATACTTTTTGTTGCAAAAATATTGCAACAAAAAACCTATACATACAAAATTTATCTATTAGAGCATGCTCTTTAAGCTAAGATTTTACATACAGACATTTCTTTTTGATAACAATGGGAAAAAAAGGTTATAATATATTTATTTGTTCATATTATTGAATGTTAATTTCTGAACTATTATAAAAGAAGCAATGCATGAAATTCTTATTTTTTTCTGTAAAGGATAATGTCATTTGCCCCAAAATGATAAAATTGCACAAGTGGGAAAAAAGAGACAAAAATGGCCTTTTTTTTTAAAAAAAAAAAATTTTCATTTAAACATTGGCTTTTCCCATTGTTCATCCAAAATTTTATTATTTGCCTGTAATAGTTAGCCCCTCTGTTAATATAGATACTTATACCTTTTTAATGAGTAAAGAAAACACACATCATATAATGAACTTTTTATTAAAATGCAATTAGCCTACATAATTAACACATTGTAGTTTAATGAAAGAAACAATGTCTTAAAAGTTTATCCATAACACACAAAAGAAAGCATTTGCCGAACATTTTTAATGAAATATTGCAAAACTTGATATGATTACGATCTCAAATTAAACATGCAAATAGCAATATATTAATAGTGACTTAAATTGCAAGCACTATATACAAAACAATATTTATAACTTTCTACTAATATGTTTAAAATGCACATGGACTGATAACTATATTTTTCAGACAAAAATTTTTTGTTACATTAACAAACATAACCAGGCAAATGTTTCAAACTTATCAACAACAGAAATGCTTTACACACACAATAGTAAAAAAAATTGAGTGCCTTAGAACTTTACGACTTTCCCTAAGACTAAAGAGAAATTAACGTGATTTATTAAAGAACATCACAACAAAATGAATATTTACACGATGGAAAAAAAAGTCACCAATTAAAATTAAAGAAGAAAACTCAAGCAGATGCCTTCTTTCCATCCGCATTATCATCACATGTGTTACCAGGATGCCAAACCAATCGCTCTTCATAGAATTTAATTACAATTTGAGGGCATTTGGCATTTGCAGTCTCGGATGCAACAAGATCAGCTTCATCACATCCTTTCCTGTAAAAATTCAAGACAAAAACATCAATACAGACATGACTTCAAGTGATCCTGTTGGGAACAAATATGCCAATTGCTCCAGAGTTTCTTCAGAAAACATCTTGTTACACTGCACAGCTACTGAACCACTGAGGATTATATTTTTCGTTTTTTTTAGATGAATTTATTAATATCTTTGAATTTCCCAGTCAGCAGAAATACATTGATAGAACAAAAATGCTGTGCAGTTTGTCCAGTGTATACTGAATTCCCACATTTAAAAATATTTTCTTCTCGAGATACCCCCATAGTATTTCATTATTACAACATGGATTTGTTAGGAATGAGGTACAATGATAATGTTGCTACTGCAAACCAAAAAGAATAAACATGGTTATTTGAAATTTTTGAATTCTTAAAAAATGGACTATATGAAATATTTTTCTTTATAATGTTGGGTTTTCATTTACTTATAACAACCAGTAAATATTCTGTTTATGACATGAACATTAGTGCACAATGACTATACTGTATACAATATAGTGATGAAGGCAATGCTACAAAGAAAGCTTTTAATTTTACCTAAAATAACCAAAGTTGATTCCATACACTATACTACAGATGAATACCCTCTAGAACTAAAAGTTGATAATCTCATTTGTTGAGAACTGAATTCATACCAAAATTGCAATACTACTTGTTGAAGAAAACCATTTAATATTTTTTAAATTTCTTCTTACATTGATAATAGAAAAATAAACATCTCCAAAAAGAACTACTTTAAATTAGTAACAAAAAATTTACAGAAATGTAACATGAAATATTCAGAACTGGCAATAGCATCAATTTTCCTAATAGCAAAATTATCCACTATGAAAAGAGAGCCAGTCATTGGAATACAGTAAGTCTCATATAAAAATAATCTACCGAGAATGCAATTCACTTTCTTTCCTATTAAGAATTGAGGGTTTCCTGTTTTTATAAAGAGGAGAGGATCAAACTAATTGTATCATACACTTTTGTTTATGAGGGTATGCTAGATATATATTCCTAAAGAAGAGAAGGTATGCTATGGGTATAATCCAGACAGCAAAATGACAGTTGAAAGGAGTAACAAAATTTTCTTGTTTTTTCCAGAGAAACCTCAGACAATATAGAGCAGTTGATATGTAAATATATATAACTCTTCAAAGAAAAAAAATTAATATAATACAAAATTAAACTCTATACTGAGCTTAAAATCCACAAAAAAAAGTGATAATTGAGTTGATTTTTATTTTATGGTAAAGGGCTAATATGATTAGTATCAAAAACTGTTGTTTTTGCACTATTATATTAAGAGCATTTTTGTAAATTAAGAATATTCTGGAAGGAAAAAACAAAAAAAAAAAAAAAAAACTTTAGATAAATAATACTTTCATATAGTACAAGTTGGAGGACATTCAAGAAGCAAGTGAAAATAAGTTTAAACTCATTTTAAGTTTTGCCAATTTTATGCAAAGTCAACGATTTAAACCAAACAGCTTATAAATGACTGAATTTAGAATGTTTACATAAATTGGTTTATTCCACATATTTTACCATACATTAGAAAAGGTAAATTTTAGGATAGCATGCCCAGCAGTAAAGGTACAATTCATGTACCCTTACAAGAGTGAAATAAACAGTAGCTATTTACTTCACTCTTGTAAGGGTACATGAATGACATTTTCCAGCCTTATGCACTACTCATGTTACCTGGTAATCCAGTAAAATAAGGTGCCAAAATTCAGTAAAAAACTCTTAACGGAATTCTTCTAGTCTAAATATATAACCAAGCACTAATATTTAGTAAATCACTTTTTTGAAAAGTCAACATGATGTTATACACATGGCCAAAAACAATCATAACGTGCAGATTCTGAAAAATACATCATTATCAAGGGAAGTTGTTTTATACCTTACTTGATTTAGAGTCATTAATAAAAGCTGTCCGAAAAATATTTATTTATGTGAATAAAAACTATTTTCAGAAGTTTAATCTTTCCCAAGAGAATTTCACAATCAATATATAATTACAGAATACATGGTGGATTTGTTTTGAAAATGCTTGGTTCAAAAAATTAGCTTCACGTAATTCTGTATTGTTAAGGTTCTAGTGTTATTTATGGACATCAAATATAGGCTGCAACAAATACATCTGCAATTTTAATAATATAGTGTTGAAAATTATGCACAAACCTGTTTCTAGACTATTGATATATATATATATTTAAATAATACTTATAATATTCATGGTACAAATTAAACTAAAAAATTTCAGGGGAAAAATGCCTGCAATAAGTTACAGGAACTTTTAATATACAAGAACTCAAATTTTATGTAAAATGTAGTTAGTTTCAGTCTAAATATATATAAATTACTCCTCAGATGCATTGAAAGAGACTTAGTAAAACATTTAAAAAGGAAACAATATTAAATAATTAAAAAAAGAAAATCAGAACAAAATTTAAGTTAATTGATATATATAGATAAGTTTTGGAAATTATACTCTTATAAATTATTCCCCCCTCCCCCCCACATTAAGACAATTTCTTTCAAAATTAAAATAGAGCATTAAAAAATTGCTAAAACGCAATAATACACTTACCATTTAATCAAAAACATCAGTTGTCCACCAGTATCTGTAGCCCCAATGATTCTTTCCGGTTCAAGTTGGCGATCAAATCCTTTAGGTTTGTCCTCCTTAAATTATAAAAATAAAATAATAGCTCAGTTATACATAGCAAGTTATTAATTTGACATATTATCATCGTATTAAAAAGGGCAAAATAAAAAAAAAAATATATTTTAAATAATCATATAATATACATTAACGTCTAACATTTTTACATAATAAATATCTTAAATATTATGTATAGACTAACACCATAGATCAGGGTAACACAGATTATTATTGAATTTCCAGTAGGGGCTGGCTCACTGTATCAATTTCACACTAGATTTTAAATTTTTGATGAAAATTAAAAAAAAAAATATATAATCAGGTAATGCAAGGTATTAAACCTAAATGTTACGAATCCTTTTTCAATGCATAAGAGATTCACAAGCTGTGTCTGAGTCTAACACAGCTTTTTTTATTTTAGTTATCGTAACTCAATATGCATGTGTGAGTGTGTGTGTGAGAAGATAATTATTGTCTTTAATAATTCAGCTTCATGTAAGGATCCACCAAGACATCAACAAATACCTATTTCAAAAATTTAGTATATACTTATGTATCAGGCTCAAAATCAAATTGAAAGTTAAATTTATAAATAAATATTTTTCTTAATGAATAAGTAGTACATAAAATATATTCCAAAATCAGAGACATGCCAACTCTTTTAAGAATTAAATTTTTTGCTGCATGCCCCTCTACTTCTAAATCCTGTCTTAATAACTGATCATAATCCACTAAACACAAAACAAAGCATTTAATTCATGAGAAAAGTAGAAACTAACTAAAAGTTAAAAGGTCTTCTATTTTAAGATCTCTCTCGCTCATTAATAAGCCCTTTTTTTTTTTTTTTTTATTACCAAGCAAAAATGACTGCATATATATTTGTACACAGTATTGAAGTATCAAATAATATTGATTAACTTTTGAAAAAGCTGTGTTATTGTTCTTGAAATGCATGGAGTTGAAAAAAAATAATATATTTTTTTTTACAATAACCATTTAGTATCCATAGTAGTTAGTATCTATTAAATTTTAAAACAAGCAGTAAGGGAGAAAAGTGTGAAGTAAATCGAAAATTTCAGCAAAATATAAATTTAGGAACATATAAAAAAATCCCGGAAATTCTTGAAAAGAAATTTTTACATAAAAAGAAACCTGTAAGGTAAAATTTTCAATTTTATGACGGATTAGCAAAAATATTAGTAGGAAAAAAAAAAAAAAAAAAAAAAAAGATATTTTCTTGTTGGGAGAAACAAATCATACAGTAATGTCTTTTCTATTTCTGTATCCTTTTAAAGAACAAATATTAAGTAAATTTATGAAATACATACCTCTCCTCTTCTTTTTGTTAGTGGGGCCTCAGAGTCAGATCCATTAAGTTTACGCTTTTTCTCAGATGACTCTCTTCGCTTCTTATTCCAATTTTTTTCAAATTCTGTAATAATTTCAGGACAATCCAAGTTTTCTTCAGGTTCCCAAGTGTTCTCCGAACTATTTAAAAGTATAAAGTCCATAAGAAGAAGCAACAAGAAGAAACTCATAACTTTGGAAAATCCAAGTAAACTATATTGCTAATAAACAAATTTTCTTTAAAAATCCAGATTACGAAACATATTTCTAATTAAAAATTTTATTTGCCAGGTAAAATATTTATAAGTTTACAATATATAAGTAATGGTAATATATAATATGGTTTTGCCCCTAATTACATTGCAAATATTAGGAGGCAAGCACTTTTTATAAATTTTATTTTTATTCAAGGAATTTTGTATGTCATTATATAGGTTCTACTTTGTATTTTTTACTGGAACTTTCTCTGTATGGATTCCACATGTTTTAAATCTGAATATATATATGCACTTGAGATTTGTAATGTTTAATTTAGTGTGAATTAAGCATTTTTTTCTAGTGCAAAAATTAATTTACTGTATACTGTTTAATAATATTTTAATAAATATTATTAATATTTTCCTCTGAAAATCGCATCATATAGGAAATTAATTTTATCCAGTTTTTAGATTTTGAAATTCCACCTAGAAAAAAAGTCTTAATCTATAGTCCGTATGTGATCATAGTACTATTAAACATACAACCTAATATAAGACAGTAGAAGTCGTTACAACAATAGGCATTTTATATAATTAATTTTTTGGTAAAATATATAAAAAAATTTATTTTCTATTTAAATATCAAACTAACATTATTTTATAAGATATTTCTGATTTAAATGATTACAACTTTTTGATCTGCTAAATAATTAAAAAACTCCCCGCTCAAAATAAATTACGCTACAACAATTTTATATGTTTTGCATAATAGATACTTACATGACAAGCCTTTACTAACTTTTTAAATATAGTAAGTTATGAATTTTCCTCAAATGTGGTTGAAGAAAACTAAAAAGTTTTCCCATTTCTGATCTACACAAAAATACTTCTAAATATATTCTGGGAGAAAAAAAAAATCTTCCTGAAAAATGCTATACTATGTGGCACTACAAAGAACCTGCTATTAAACCACAACATCTTATTCACAAATAATTAGCTAACAACATGCCAAGCATTTTATTATGTTGCTAAAAATTTTTAAATTTACCATGGATTGTTGAAATAATTTATTTAATAATTATCTTCTAAACAATGTTATGAAATACTTCAAACTTGAAATATTTTCCCCAAATAGTGAAACCAACATGAAATAAGTAGGATATTCATGCACTTCAAAATGACCATAATATAACAATACAAATTATGTACCAACAATAGAGTTTTATTGGGAAATTTTATAGAAAATAGAATGATTTATCAGTACTCAGGAAAGAGAAAAACTAACTACCAAAAAGATCTATACAATTCACAAAACTTAGAATCTCGAAATATAATCATCCATAAATACTTACTCAGGATATCCATGCCATTTAAGAAAGTACTCTGTCTTTCCACATACTAGCCTCTTATCCATTATCTTTTCAACAGTGTATTCTTCAGGTTCAGCAGGTAACTCTACTTCTTTCTTACTCTTCTTAGACATTTTCTACACTAAAAAATTGATATATTTTAATACAGATTGCAATTAAGAATACAGCATCTCATCTAACAAAATAAAGGAATGGATGGCCAGTCATCGTATTTAAAAAAAAATTGAATTACACATCATTATATGAAAAATACAATAATATTTAAATATTTATTTCAAATTTATTGATTTTTAATTCACTGATTTTTAATTTGTGGGCTACTCCACACCCCCTTTTTTTTACAAGAAACCCACTCAAAATAAATTTTAAATAGATTACTTAACCTGTAACAGGAGGCGAAAAAGAGCAGGACATAACGGGGAAAGTGTGATCTAAGAGACAGCACATCGTTATAATTTATAAAAAATCGTTTAATTAAAATATCATTCTAGTATTTTTCGCGTAAATGTTCTTTGAATTTTCATCTGTCAGATTCCCCCCCCATTAAAAAAAAAAAAAACATTTCTGAGAATTTGTGCCAGAGACTTGGGGTTTTTGATAAAAATCAAAAAAACTACAGTAAATTTTATAAAATTAAAATAATGAAAACGGAGGTATTATATACTAATTATTGTGATTTGTTAATTCAATATATAAAACAATTTTCAATAGGAGAAAATTCAAAATAACTCAATACAGAGAAATTTTTGACACTATCTGAAATATGAGTATCTTACAGATTTCCTGCAAGTAAACAATTTAGTCTCTTATCTTTTTCAGCACATTTATTGAATAACTTTTGTGTGCATTCCAAACAGAGTTTTTGAAAGATAAACATAATTACGATGGCTTTCTTTTCATGCTTGGGGGTACAAATTTGATTTAGTTTCCCTTGATTTTAATTCTGTCTTTTCTGTGTGCTCCTCTTTTCCTAAAATTTGCAATTCTCATTTATTCTGGTAGGCTAAATCTCTCGCTAATCCTTTCAAAGACTTAACACATAACTGGTCATAACAGAGTTTTGAGAATAGACTTGGCACAAATGTAGTTTATTGTGCTCATATTTACTAAACCAATAAAAAGAGCCATAGGTCAAAGCATTGTCCTTCTGCTGTATGAATGAACATAGCATTTTTTATCTATTGTATTAACACCACCTTTGGTTCTGTTGTAAAATGCTGTAGTTGTTTCTGAACCAAAGAAATCATTATCGCCTGAAGAAATTTCAGATCTGTTGAGTGGAAACTTTCACAGACAAAATCTTCTAAAATCACAACCAACCTCACCTAGAATCTTGTGCAGCTCTTCCACTTAACATGGATTAAACAGATAAACAAATCTCCTTGGATCTAACTTCAAAGCCAATGTGTACTGCCAAAAATTACATTTCCTTGAAAGAGAGGCAGGTATCACAAACCACTCTTGAATGCAATGGAATTTCTACCAGATGAACATGTGAAAACATTGTGATTAGAGCGTATTATATTCAAGGTCCCAAAGCAGGAATCTAAAGGAAAAATCCATTCAATTGGACTAAGCATGTAATGGAATGTTGCCAGGAACATGTTGAGTGGTCTGTGAGACCGTACGCTTCTTTTATGAGTTAATGATAGTACTGAGGGATTCAACAAAAGTAGAATGGGTACTTACATATTAACGGTACCTTGGCGACAGTTGCGCCAATAAAGAGCACACGCGCTAACCGCAGCTACAGATTTGCCGACAATCTACACTTAAAATTTTCGTTCCAAATAATAAAATATATATGAAACACTTCATTTAAAATCAAAAAACGCTTTCAAAATATTTTTATTCCAAATAATAAAGATTGGCGACATTTAAAAACCGCCAAGTCTGTCGCCAAGGTACCATTAATACGCAAGTACCACAGAATGCATTCTAGTAATGGAATACACTAATTCTAGACTTACTGCACTAATGATATACATAAATAATAATTCATAATAATTAATTTTTAGCAATTTAAAGGATTATGAAATTAATTTTACTTGTAATATGTAGTAAAAGTAGTAACAACAATACAAATGACTGAGAGATGACCAAAGCTGACTTTTGAGTTACTGCGAAAAATTTCTGCAAATCAGGATTACTACATTGTAACTGTTTATTGACTTTTTTGGAGATTATCAAATGGCACCAATTGGGGAACAAGATCATGTGACACCTCGGAGTATATCCCCCAAAAATATTACCATCAGCAGAACCAACACACACAAAAATCAACCCATTAGTTTGACTTCAAATCATGTTTTACAGCAATAGCACTTTTTTTTAAAAATCAAATACCATGCACAAAGGCAATATATTTAAATCTCAATAGAAGATTAATTTTAAGAATATAAGCAAAATAATTTCATGCTTATATTCTTATTATACAATAATCCATTTTTTTACTGAGTTTTTCCCTATTTAATTAACCCTTAAAAATCATATTAATGGTATCATGGGTGTAATTTCACCTCAGTAAACAAATTATATTTTTATAAATTTAATAAAAACACATAAGTGAGGTTAGACATATTTAAGAACTACACATTTCGTAAAAATTATAAAATTAAATTTTTAGTTATTACAGTGTCTTTTCAAATGAAGTTGGCACATTGTGTGTTTCTTACTTAGATGTGGATGATGGTATTGATGTTTGTTTCCTTAAGTATTAATATTATTTTCCTCAGATTATATGGCAAATTCGATATTTGAGAGAATTATCAGGCTATTAATTATAACATATATTATTTAATTTAGCTTTATTTCTATGAATTAGAATTTTTTGAGAAAGCTAACCTTCATCTGAATTGGAAATTAATACATATCTTTTATGACAACTAGAATGATGAGCATTTCTTCATCAATTAAAATTTCATCATTTTCTAACATGTTATTATCAACTACGTAATTATTCTCCACATCATGGTCTTCTACATAATTCTAAAAATCATCCATTTCTAGCATTTCCATGTAATCTTTTTTTGGGGGAATGCCACATTATAAAATTTCAAGGCAATAAAATGATATGAATAAAAACACTTAAAATAATTAATTGCTTATCTTTCAGCTTACAATTGTCAGAAATAAAAATTACAATTACAGTACTTTCTACAGCAAATTAATCATAACTAAGTGATTTTAAAAAACTTAAACTTATGATACCATGGGTGAACTGTCACACAAATCTGTTTTCCTTTTTGTGTAGCCAACGAAGTACATAACAAAAGTGAACTTTTATATAACAGTATATACTGAAGCCATAAATAATTAAAGGAAAAACAATGTTACTATAATTCGTTTTTAATAATATTAGAAAAACAGTTTTCAAGGAGGGGGATTTTTCCACGTTTTTAAGGGCTAAAAATATTTTCAATAAGAAATGCTATCAAAAAAATGTGTACACGGACAAAATATGTTGCTAATTTGAAAAGTCACTTTTTAATACGTGGATAATGGACTTTCTAATATTGGATTATTTGAAGGTATTGTCTTCATAGCTCACATGTTTTGAAGAGAATTAAGAGTATTAAATTTTGCTTAGAATATACTACAGAAAATCACCGTGGATTTTGCCGATTTTTTGTTTTATGTCAGCTGTAACCACTGACGTCAAAATATGGATAAGTTCAGAGGGTTTCATACAAAAATTATTAATAATATATCAAAATATAGATATTTCATTCAAATTATAAATAAATTTTTAAATCAAGAGTAAAAATAATTCTAAATACTCACATTTAATTCTCTTAAATACTCACAAATCAGAACTCGACAGCCGCGAACACACAAACGATCGATTTTGCACAAATGCTTTTCACTTCACTTCATTTACATTTAATGGAATCTTTACAACTTATTTTATAATTACCATATAAATTGTGTCGAAGACTTTTCTTTTTCCACTCAATTTTTAAAAACCACATTCATTATTCTATTTAGTTCTATATAGTTTTTCAAAGCAAAGAGAATTATTAAAGATTTGCTAAAGACTAAAACTTTCAAGTTGCAGAATAGTGCCGCAAATTAGTGTCGCAAATGTTAATTTTACTCTTTTGACAAAACTTTGATTTTATTTGTCTTTATAACTCAGATTTAAGCAATTTTTGTAAAAGTCTCAATGAATTTTTCTTAAATATATTTCCGCCATTTATTGCCGCATCTTAGAGCAATCTGTAAGTCTCGTTCTTACTTCGCGCCATATTCTCAGTCGGTTTGTTTGAACGGAGTGAGGTAGTGATTCTAAGTGCGAATAATCCATTTTGTTCCTTCAGATTTTTGAGGTGAATTTAATTTAATTTTTTAATGCAGTAATTTTTATTAATATGCATAAAATTAAACAATATTCTTAATTCATTATTGTCAATTAATTTACTATGTTAATACAATATATTTTGTGTTGAAATGGCAATCATTTTTGTTCTAATGTTAAATGGTAATCTGTACTTACTAATTCAAAATCGAAAACTGTTTTAATCTTATATACAAAATCAATACTTCAATATTTATTCTGTGTATGTATATATATAGACATAAAATCAATACTGCGATATTTATTTTCATATATATATATTTATATACAAAATCGATATTGCAATGTACATTTTGTTTTGTAGATTTTCCCGCCGCTTCATATAATTTTTAGTTTTCTAAATATCTAAATAGAAAACTATTTTTAAACATATTTTATTTATCTTTTCATTATTACAACCTTACAGATTTTTAGTTTTTAATACTTTAAAATTTTCAACTTAAAAGCTTAAAAAAATTTTTTTTTTTTTTTTTTTGCTTTTTTTAGTTTGCTTTTTATAAGATGTAATTTATCTACGTTTAATTTACACTGGTAAAATTGAGGGTGGATAGAAAAGTAATTCTTGGAAAATTTTATTTCAATAATTTTAACCTGAATTGAATGAAACTAAAAACCATGTCATTTAATATGTAATGTTTCTTAAATAATGTTCAAAATATCTGTTTTCATTGAAAATTTAGACTCTTTTATGATCTTGTGTAAACGTGTATACATCTACTTTATTGATATAAATAAGTAATAATTTCATAATTATTTCAAATAAGTCATATTGTTAAAAATTCTTTTAGTTCTAATTAATATAATTTTAAAAAAAAATTCAGTAAATTTTGCTTTTTTAGTGAGTTTATGTATAAGAATTTAGATGGTTTATTTTATATTTTGAAAGATTTTGCAATGCTTTGCCAACACGAGGGTATACCTATGTTGAGTCCAGTTATTTTTTCCACTAGCTTGACTGTTTCTCACCAAGTTGTATCTTTGTTTTACCCTCTTCTTAAAGATTGTAGTATGTAAAATTTCGATTTAATATGTTTTTAAAAATTGATACATTATTTATAGAAAATGTCAAAAAGGAAAAGCAAGGTTGAGGTCTCTGAACCTGAGGAGTATACTGTTGAGAAGATCTTGGATAAAAGATTAGTTGAAGGGAAGACAGAGTATTTCCTTAAATGGCAAGGATATTCAGAGTAAGTATCAAATGGATTTGATTGTATCTCTTGATTTGTTAACTTTTATTTGTCAAGTATCTTTTTTTTTTCAAACTATTAAGGTCTTTTCACCAAATGTAAAGATGGAATGTCCTAAGGTTATATATATATATATATATATGTTGATTCTTTAAAGATTAAAGAGAGTATGCATGATTTCATTTATTCTCCTGATTTTGATTAGTTCTGTAATTTTAATTTTCTTAGTTGAAAGAAGACCACCACTTAAATCTGAAGAACTTATATAATTTCAGTTAGTAAAAGAGTATGCATTTTTCTGGCTATGTTCTTTAGTTTTTCTTGTTCACAAATTTTTTACTTTTAATTTTGTTATTTTAAGCTAAAAATTTCATGCAAATATAACAGTTAAGTTTTGTTTTTCAATTATAAATATAAAAAATTGTGTATTTATATCATATTATACATTCATTTGTAACAGCTCTGAAAATACTTGGGAACCTGAAGAGAATTTAGATTGCCCAGAAATTATTTCTGAATTTGAAAAAAATTGGAGCAAGAAGAAAATAAATGCTTCTGAGAAAAAGCATAAGCTCTCTGATAGTGAATCTGAAGTTCTGATTAAAAGAAAGCATGAAGTATGTATATAAATTTATTAACTGATTTAATTTTTGACTTTTACCATGTTTTCAAAATTGAAATAGCTGAAAGGCCATAGATTTAAAATAATTAATGTACAAGTACTGCTGTTGGATTATTCTACAATTTAATCTCAACTCATTCTTGTGCTTTGCTGTAGAATATGGCAGTTATATTTTCTTTTATATATTGTTTAAGTACTGCCTTGACTATTTTCATGTAATTGGAATGTAGATTTTTTTTTTTATCAATTTAATGTCATAGGGGGAAAAAAATTACTAATTCAAGAATGTCATTCTGAGAATAGTAGGTACTATTTTTGTTTCAGCTAAAATTATAAATTCTTTAAATGAGAATGTTAAATTACGATACACTGCCAGTTATGGAAGTATGGGAGAAACAATTTCAGTAATGAATTATAATAATCATATTCAATAATTGAACTATAAGCTATGAATGAATGTTATAAAGCTACCTGGTCTGCATGTGCTAAAGGTCATGAATTCTCTAATTTAATAAATTACTTATTTATCCTCTTGTCCAGTGGCACATAAGGCCCTCAGCTTTATTGGCTCCATCTCGGCCTTCGGTTGCAGCAGATCTTCTGACCAGGTTGTCCAATCTGCCTGGTTCCTCTCATTTTCTACTGTTCGCCTCCATGTTAACATGGATCTTCCTCTTTTCCTTTTGTCTTCAATATAACCTATATAAAGATTTGCAGTCAGAGCCAGAAAATCATTCTGCGTGCCTTTGTCATTGTTAATCTTGTTCTTACAGAAGCGCGTTACTGGCAAAACTGTTTTATCAAAATGATAATAACAACTTAGCTGCACTGCTTGAATATCGTTTAAAAGGATTGCGAAAGGGTCCGACGTCGAAAGATGGTTATGAAATTTGAAGATATTGGAGACTTGGATGTGCTGCCAGGAAGAGGGCGGAAATAAGTTGCGAATGAAACTATCAAAGTTGCTACTGCTGTTCTGTTGTGGTTGAAAAATCCTCCACTTCCAGCTATTCTTCAACAAGTGCTCGATCGGTGTCAAGTGAGTTGCCGATTCTGCGATGAAACTTCCACTCTTCAAAGTCCTAAAACGTGCTCTGTCACGAGTGCATGGTACATTGAACTCCTTCGATAACAAGTTATTCCTGTTTTACAGGAATCACAATGTTTGCAGACCATTGTCTTACGTGTGATGGAGCAGTTATGCACATTGGGCGTCTAAAGAACAGCTTCGGGCTAACTTTGGAGATAATTGTGTAATATACAAAGCTTTTCGGGATGCCTGGCCTCCTCGTTCACCCGACTTAAATCCTGTTATTTCTTTTGCAGGATTCCTAAAAGATAGTGTTTATGAAGGAGGAATTAGGGCATGCAATGTTGCTAAAATTACTCAAGAATTTCTTTGCTCTATCATTGAACACACTATAATGCAGCTTTCAACAAGTAATTGATGTTAGTGGAGCACACGTTGAGAATATTCTGTACTTGATAAATTTTTTGTCCTTTGGGTGCCACAATTCCTGTGGTGGTTAAAATTTGAACTTTTATTTTTATTGCTGAAATCTTTCCCCATGGTCCATATATAGCATATATACCAAGTTTCATTAAAGTCTGTTAGAACAGGTTCTAAAGGGGTCTGAATAGGGTCAATTTAAATATAACCATCCAGTAGTTTTGGGGAGAAGTTCAGATATGAATGCATGAGATAATATTTAAATTACAGAATACATCCTAGTTTTAAATGAGGATATGGTTCAATATAATTTTTGGATTTATCAAAAAAACTTTGAACTTGTGTTTTGAAAAAGAACAGGGGTGATAAATCTGCACCAATCCCTTGCTATAAAATGAGAGAATTTCATTTTTCTTTTTCCTAAGATAAGATATTTCCTTTATTTTGATTTATTAACTTTGAAAGATTACCAAATTTGAGTGAGCCTATCTTCTTCAGGGGTAAGGAATTAGCCAATGGGATAAGAGTTGTGCTTTTATGATGTTTTTGCTGGCGATAGGATTCGTTGACAGGGGTGGGAAAATCTGCACCAAAAATTAAATATTTCCTTTTTCTTTTTAATTTAGAAACTGAAAAATATCCTAATATGTCTTATCTTCTAAGATCATTAGAGAGGTTAAAAATTAACCACTGTAATAAGAATTCGGTTTTCATGACGTTTTGCTGGTGATAGGATTTATTACTTTCCTCAACAACAATTGTTATAGGGCGAAAATTCTTCTTGATTCGAGGCGATATTGTGGCACCATTAATTTTTCTTTTATAGGATAAATAATTTGCTTATGAACATATACTACTAAATATTTCTACAATAACTGTTTCAAATAAATGTATTGAATTTAAATTAATTCCAATTTTTATTAATATTTTACATTTGTAAATTATTCACCACCAAGCATAATTTTTTTTTTATAAAAAATTGTTGAATCTTTTCTCTACAACTAATATGTTTTATTTGCCTTCTTTTTATGTATTATCTTGTTAAATAATATTCAAATTTTATTTTTAGTAATAATTTAAAAATTATTGTAATCAATTGCTGTAAGTTTTACAGCAATTATTTCTCATTCATTACTTGAATTTGAATTTCTTAAGCACATTATTTTTCTATAGAAAATATACAACTGTTATATCTAGAAATATTAAAGTTCCCAAAATAAGATTTGTAGAAGGATAATTTTGCAAGAAGGATAAAGAAAAAAAGCTAGCTAGCTAGCCTTTACAAAATGTATTTATTAATATACATTAAATTAAAAATTATTTTATCAATAAATTAATTTCGTATTAAATTTCAAATATCATGCGAAATAATTGAGTATGAATTTCGTATCAATCAATCATGCGTAATTAGTGTATACTTGATAATATAAAATTCTTTGATTTTCCATCCCTGAAAGAATTGTTTCCTAGCAGCATTTAGTTTGACTGCTACCTAGCATAATTTCAGGAACATTTAAGTGGGTAGCAGTTTTACACTGTATAAAGGAATGAAAAAAGGCATTGATTTTATATGAAAGTGTTATATAAGAATATTATATTCTTTTATGAATATTGCCTTTATACCTTTTAACCAATTTTGATACCCAACACTTTATTTTGATCATTGATTTCGAACTGAACTTGAGTTTGTGACTAAATAGTGAATTTTTGTCCTTAGCAATTCATTTGTGATATAAGTATCAGTATGCCGTAAGCACGTGTTTTTTTTTTTTTTTTTTTTAATTCAACTTATGAATCCTTTTGTAAGATTACTGTAAATGATATTTTTATCTTAAATTAGTTAATAAAATTCAAAGTAATAATAAAATTTTTTTTCTTATTTGCAGGAAGAAAAGGTTAGAGGATTTGACCGTAAGCTTGAACCTGAAAAAATTATTGGTGCTACCGATACTGGTGGAGAATTGATGTTCTTGATAAAATGGTAACTGATATCTTAATATTGGCATTAATTTTTTATAGCTTTCAAATTATTATTTGAAGTATTCCAGTAAATATAAACTCTTTAACCTTTGTTTTAAGTTCTGAAATTTTTTATTATTTGAATGAACATTGATATATTTTATAATAAATGAGTTTTTCTATTGAAATTTCAACATGGAATGTTCAAAAAAATTTTATTTTATGAATTGCAATTTATATTTGTAATTTGTTTAAATAGGAAAGGATGTGATGAAGCTGATCTTGTTTCATCCAAGACTGCAAATGTCAGATGCCCTCAGACTGTCATTAAATTCTATGAGGAAAGGCTGATTTGGCATTCTGGTAAAGAAAATGAGAATGCTGAGGAAGAAAAGCATGCTGCTTGATTTGTGGGTTTTGTTTCTTCAAAGATTTTATTGGTGTAATTTTTCCATCTTGTAAATATACATTTTGTGAAATTGTTATTCATTTTGATTCCATTATGCATCATAAATTTCAGATGTAAAAGAAGTTGCATAGACATCTTTCAAAATTGTAAAATCACGTTATTTCAATTGTAAAATTGTAATTTCTAATTTTTTTGTGTCGTGCACTTTTTCTATAATATCGCAAGAAAGTTTGAAATGTTTTATTTTGTAAATGCAGTCAGCTTATTGTGTTTAATATTAATAAAAAAGTTAGAAGATTTAATTATTGCATTTATAAATCTTATTTTTTTTTTTTTTTTTTCCATTTGTTCAACGGATTACATTATTAAAGTCTTAAAACATTTTTGTATGTGCTTATTGTCTCTGAAACCAAAATTTATTAAGCATCAATATGGTGATAATATTTCAAAAATAGGTTTTTTAAATCTTAATCTTGAAATACTTAATGTCTCATTAAGATTCTAATTCTGTTTTATCACTAATTACTAATAAAAAAAGATTAATTCAATTCTAGGATAATGTGTTTTGGAATAAAAATATTCATTCATTGAAGGAAACTCTTTAATTTTTTTTAAATTTATTATCTGTTGTGTGTGTGCATATTGACAATAGAAGATATTTCGGGAGAGTAATTTTTGAACAAATTTTTTTGCCCTTGAGAATGCAGTGTCCAGAAAATGAATTATTACATACAAAAATTTTTGAGATTGGCTTTTAGTATCATCCACCCTCAATATATTTATTATTTCAAAATTTCAATTGGAAATTCTTTTTCAAATTAAAAATTATACATCTGTATTTGTGAAGTTTAAAAATATTATTAAATTATAAGATGAAGCGTTTGCCTCATTAAAACTTATAATACTTACCTTGTTTATACACTATGTTGTGATCTACTAAGGACAGTCAAAAGTTTCTGGAATAGGTAGAAGACATACACTGCTGGAAACAATGATGAAAGTTCTGTTGTGTCATCTATGTTGTCCTTTGATGCCCATTTTGATCTTGGGAAGAGCCAGAAATTTGTTGAATAGGGAGCCTGGTTGAGGAAGTGGAACATTCTTTTCTGAGAGCACTGTCATGATGCTGTGACCATCCTCCTTGCGATTTGGCAAGATGTTTCCTTCGGATTGTGTATCTCAGTCTTTTCAAAACTTACTTGTACACAAGAGTCATTAACAGTTTGTCTAGCTACAAATTCATGGTGCACCACGCCATTGTAGGAAAACGTAATGAGTATCACTTTTGTTGGATTTGAACTGGTGTGATTTCTTTGGTCGAGGAGAGGACATCGTGTATCATTTTGATGGCAGCAACTTTGTAAAAGCACACCCTGGTTTCATCACCAGTAATGATTGTCTCAAGAAACATAGGGTCGGTCCCCTTTGGTTGGGATTGTGATTTTTTCACAACATTTGGCCGCTTTTCACATTGCTTGTTATAATTCCTGTAGTAAAAAAACAAATTGTGGTTATAAAGATTTACGACGAAATTCGGGAACTCTGTCTGCCCCTCGTATTTCTATGAACAAGCTAGATAAACCCATGAAAATAGTCTTGTTTTCCTGCAAACAGAGAAGGTAAAGGAAAGTTGGTCATTGTAGTATACACTCAAGAGCCAAAACATGATGACGTGGAAGGCACGTGATCAGGTGGAAGTGGTATTTAACTGCTGCTGAAGAATCATTCTTTTGTAGTGTCTTATATATGACAAGTGGTCATAATGTTTTGGCTCTTGAGTGTATATCAATAAAAACAAAATAGTGAATGTTAAAAGTGTTCATAGCCTCTTAATTTTTTTTTTATTGTTAACTACAGGTTTTAAGCACAAAATAATTTTTGTATAACTAGTGAAGTTTTGTACTAAAATTTTATTCAGGACCAGTACTAGGTCTGCGAACAGCTTTCTCAACTTGCAGGGGATTAGGGAAGTACTTTTAGCGAAAAGAAGTTGTGTGTCATATGGCAGCAAATTCATACCAATAGTCTGACTGTTGATGCAAGACACGTTGCAGAGTGATTTTAATGTAATGTACATCATTAGAGGATCCAAACGTTTAACATTTTATAAAATATTAACTTTTTTTGTTCAACTATTTTTTTATGTGTATAGAATCGATTTTTTTTTTTTTTTTTTTTTAAATGAGTTACAATATAAACACAATTCATAATATACATATTGATTTCAATGTATTATATGCCGATAAGCATGTGATATTGCAAGCTACAGTAAAAATCAAATAACATTTTAAGTCTAGTTAAAAAGAAATACAAAGAATTAAAAAAAAATTGATATATATAGCAACAGCTCTTTAATGGCATTTGATGGTTCGACACTTTCTGTAATCTGGCAGTGATGCAACGTTTGTTTTCAGATTTTTTTTCAGGCATTTATTGACTAAGTCGCGACTAGCATTTTCGCATAGTAGTTATCGTACTAGATTGTCTGATAAATCTGGCTTGACGCTAGATGTCGCCACAAACAAAAAGTTATGTTGCTACTAAATAGAACACATTTTTAAACGATGCCATGTCAAATTCTACACCATTTTATATGTTAATATTTGTTAAAAAACACTTTTTTTCATGTTAAAAAGTGAAATTCGTGTTGTGATAGCACTATTCATTTATTTATTTTGACTTTTTTTTTTTTTTTTTACTAGAAAGGCAAAAATACTTTTATAAATATGCAGAAAATTTCTCATCAAGTATTCCTGGCCGTTGATTATGACGTGCATTTGCATCTCGCATAGTAACATCGAAGTCTTTTTCCTAGATGCAGTAATTGAGATCACTGATATGGATATTGTTGTCCTAAAAAGTTCTTTATCAATTCTTTTTAAAAAAAAAATTTCTTATATCTTTGTTATTCTGTAGTTTTTATTCTTGTGCGCACTCATATGTTTACATTTAGCTTATAAAGTTGTAAATATTCTTCTGCAATTATATGTTAGATCTCTAGCATATAGGAGGGATCAGTGTCTTTTCATGTTGTGTTTTTTGCAATCGTAGTTTTCAGCGGCAAGGAAACTTATTAATTAATGTGATAATATATACTAGTATGTAAGCGTTTCTCATCAATTCTTGCTATAAGAATACAATTTACTAACGTAATTGTATTCTTATAAAGTAACAAAATAAGAATTATTTTTAGAATTCCTTCAAGAATTTTAATTAAACAGGATAAGAAAATAGAACTACTTTAAAATGAATTTTTACGTTAGTATATGAGTTATAAATGGACATTCGATTTTTTAAAAATATTTTATTGTATATTAAGGATTCAGGTCCCAATGGCTGAGTAACTAGCGCTCGGTGCCACAGGTTTTGGGTTCAAGTCTCGGCTGTGCCATGGAGGCTTCTGTGGTTCGAATTCCACTTTATACCGTAAGTCCCGGCCTAATATGGCTGTAGAGCGTTGGGCATAGTGCTGACAAGCCTACCCCGTAAAAAGAAAAATATCTCCGGAAATCTGGCAATAAGAAGACAGCCTTGGCCCACCATGAGGCTGTTGCGCCACTGATGATGATGATATTAAGGATTTATATAATTAATTTATTTGAAAATGGAACATTTTTATTAAAAAAACCCAAATAATCCCATTTTTTTAATGTACTTAATTTAGTTTTTAGACTGAGACTCTAAATTTTATTGATGCTATCAAATATCACATTAAGCATTTGAACAATATCATTTGTAGTTCGATGCAGTGGCAAGACAGGCAAATTGCCATGGGACCCAACTCGAGCAGAGAGACTATGAGTAAAGGATTCGCTCCACTTTTATACGTGAAAAAAGTCATTCTCTATAAGGGAACTGGCTGATTTCTTAATCATAAGGAATCATTTTATGTCTTATCTGAAGTGTGCCCTGCATTTATGTTATTTGTAACAATTCTTGTGACTACGGCTAGAGCTGAGTGATCCTTGTCGAAATTAAAAATGACAACTAAAGCCTCTTAACAAGCAATCGATTCGTCCGTTTCCGTCTTTAAGCCGGATGCTTACATTTCCAATGAATAGTGGTTAGACTAACACGTCATTTTTGTATTATAGATCAAATATCTACTGAATGGATAAACATAACTTTTTCTTATTAAAAATAGTGAAGTATTTGTCAATATCATATTTTTTTTTTTTTTTTTTTGATACTTAACTTTGGATGTTAAAATTGAAGATTTGCTTCTGTTTATTATTCTTTAAAATCGAGGAATTATTTGAAATATTTTTCAAAAATAATTATTTTCAACTTTATCAGGTTAGAAATTCTATTGTGAAATAATTCGCAGTCTTTGAATAAATAATTCAGACATTATTGAATAAGCAATATGTTCAGATTAAAGTAGATTGTATTTATATAACATTCAAACACTGTCAAAATAATTACCAGCAGAAAACGAAATAAAAACAAAATGCTGAAACCAGCTCGGCAAATTTCAACTTATCACGTGAGAACATTTGAGAATAAACTCCGGAATATACCAATGTTTAATAATGCAAGAGATATATGAAGAAATTGATTGGAATACCTAAGAATGGCCAAATTCAATAGCCAAAACATGAATATAGCAATGTTGAATAGATCAAGAACTTCATGAAGAATGAATTGTTCAAGAATCTCTAAAAGAATATTCAAAAGTAAGATAAATGTAGTCGTAAATGAAGTATTTCCAATTCTACAAGAAACGTTATCACATTCAATAGCCAAAAGAATATATCAAGATTGAAAATTCTAATATATCAAGAAAAATTCTAAATGAAGAAAGAAGTATTACCAATACAATAATTTTTGACCAAATATGAAACAGTTCTCAATTTTAATAAATACGATCGTAAGAAATATAAAGGAGTAACATCTAACTATTGTAGCATATAGACCAAGTCAATAGCCACCGGAAAAATGCCAAAAGTGATAAATATGAAACTCTAAAAGGAAGGAATTGATCAACGAACTACGAGTACTGTAGCCATTGGAAATACAAATGTTTAAAATCCCGACCCAAAAACAAGAAAAGTGATTCAAATACAAAACACTTCAATCAAAAGCCAAATTCTCCAGAAAATTCCATAACACTAAAGTTATTCATGAATCATTTCAAGAGTTAAGGGGCCCAAAGTACCATTTCTCCGCCGAAAATTTGTAATGGAGTTTTATTTGCTTGGCCCACACTTTCGGATAACGTCACGGACCTCTCACCAGGACAACATCAAATTCATACATGATAATAAACTTATGTAGTGAATAAATATTTACAATATTTTAGAAATAATTTTTGACCTATAAATGGCAGTAATAATTTTTGTGAATAACATATTTGCTATATTATTTGTAGATGAAATTAACACGCACAAAAGGAATTTATAATAATTGTCTACCTAGAAAAACATCGCATGAAATTTGTATTGATCAAAAACGGTGTTGTGTTTACTCATGCTTAGAAGGTGATCACAAATAAATAGATCTCTTACCATGATCTATAAAAGAACATCACTACCTGTTATCATCAATTTATTACTAAAATTATGTTACCCTTGATTATATGTACATATTTTTTTTATTCCCAAGTAATTCTGTTATTGTCTCTATCTTCTATGTGCTTGAATGGAATCCAATATTTTAAAACCAAATAAAAAATATAGTTGAACAGAAATTAAAATACCTCCTAAATATGAAATAGTTTTCAACTTGCATGAATACGATCGTAAAAAATATAAGGAGGGTTTTTTTTTTTTTTCTTTTTCCCACTTGGTAGATAGTAACATCTAGACCAGGGATAGGCAAACTTTTTCGGTCCCGGGCCAAAAATCGGAAGAAAAAAAAAGTTTACGGGCCAAGATAAATTTTTCTAAAATTTTAAGAACAATATACGAGTATTACAATTTAAATATGTTAATGAGATGAATGAAATTGCAATTTCATTTTTAAAAGTTCCTTATAGTGAGGTTCGAAGTGAAATGTGCTGATTCTAAGGAACGAGGCTAAATGCTCATCTGTCAGTCTGCTTCTGAAATAATTCTTTCTAAGGTTCGTAGTTGAAAACACTTGTTCACATATATAAGTTTAAACAAACATAGCACTGATTTTCTGAGCGTGAGATATTAAATTTTGGAAATCTTAACTTTCGATAATGATTTGTAAAAGGCTAACTTGTTAGCGCCAATCTACAGCTATAACTAACAAACAAAGAACTTCCTCTTTTAACACTTCACCGATTGAAAGCTGTCTGTGCTTGCTATTTCCGTCGATTTATGTTTTGTAGAACAAAAATAGAGAAAGGAAAAAAAAAAAGAAAGAAAAAATAATATTTCATCAAAGTAGAAAAGGAGATGGATATATAATATATAAATATATATTTTTAATTTGCCTCGGACCAACAAATTAAAATTCTATCCGCGGGCCGGATAGAACCTTCTGTCGGGCCGTAGTTTGCCCATCCTGCCCTAAGCTGAAGCCTAATTAGCCTGTAGGAAAATCCGGCCCTGATAACACCACATCCGAACTCCGTAATCGGTACGCCCGTTGCCAGGGGAATCTCCCGTTCTGAGAATCAGTTCGGTGTACCGGACACAGTAACAAACCAGCCTCATAAAAATATCATATTTCCTACAACTTTTAAGTGTTATGGGTGGTCTGAGTCCTGAAACTTTACAACAGCCCAATAAAGGTGACATATTACGATAGCCAGTAAGGTAGCCCGCTGGCTATTTAAAATGTTATATGATGGTCGAAACATTATAACGTGAGAAAAAAAAAATTCCGCGAAATTTATTTTTATATTTTATTATATATGAAATTTTTTTAAAAGAATTTTCTTTATTTCGATCTGATTTCTTTATGCGGATCTGAGCTGCTTCCTTAGGCTTTAACTTTTAAGTCGAATGCTACGATGTGCACTTACATCTGGCATGTATCTGACTAGCTGTCTATCAAAGTTTTCTTTCATTTTCATTTTAATCTCTTTTTGGGCATCGTGTAACGGACGCCTAATTCTGCCGACAGTTTTTGCTTTTTTTTTTATCTCTTTGCTTTAATTTGTTTTTCTCATATTTTTTTCTGTAATTTAAGTTTTCTTTTTTTTTTTTTTTTTTTTTTTTATCTAAACAATTACATTTTATGCAAATTTTATTATCTATTTAAGATGTGAAGGTTTAGTGGTACTTAATACTACTAAGTTGGATAGTTTAGAAGAGTAACTGATAGCGAAGCGATCATCTGCTCGACTTAAAATGAAATAAAAAAAGTTTGGATGTAAAAAACATGATTAACAAAATTTAGAGAAAATGCTTGAGATGGAGAGAAAAAAAAAGGTCTATATATATATAACAAAGATAATAATGAACAGTATTGCCAGAAGAAAAAAAAAAAAAAATTTTTTTTTTTTAAAGATGAGCTGGAACGATGAACAAACGAAAGAAATAACAAGTTTTATATAAAAAAAAATTTTTTAAGTCAATTCTACTTTTTTTCACTCTATTGCAGAAAATCCTTTATAAATAATTTTCACTCATTTTTTAAGTTTATCTGTCGCCATCTATTAGTAGATACACGCAACTTAAATCTAAAAAACTTAAATTAATATTTGAAAAGAACTGTATTAACATCCAGTGTCATCCACTACAAGTTAAAAAATGTATTTGAACTTGAGTGGATGAATAAAAGTATTTTATGAACGATTGAAAATTTGTACAAGATATATATATAGAGAGAGAAAGAATTGAAAAAAAAAAAAAAAAAAAAAGGACAAAACGGATATTGCAATTAAAAAAAAATAGACTATTTAAGCTATTTTTAAACTTGTATTCCATTTTGAATTTGCATAGGGATAGTTGTATCTACCATTACACTGAGTAAAAATGGTGTGAGCTTTAATGATCGGATTATTGTGATTAGCTAGATTACAAAAGAATTTTCTAGAAAGTTTAGTAATATGGGTGCCAATAGTTTCAATATTAAGGTCGTTGTGAATGGTAGAGTTACGTACGAACCAGGGAGAGCCAGTGATAATCCAAAGTAATTTATTTTGAATTATTTGTACTTGGTTCTTATTAGTTTTTGCTTTTATACTCCAAATTGAGCTGCGTAAGTAAGGATGGGTCTTAGTACTTGCTTGAATAGTAATATTTTATTTGAAAGGGCGAATTTGCTATTTCTATTGATGAGAGGGAGGCAGAGGTAAAATTTTTCCAACATTTTTCTTTTATATTATTCATATGTTCGCGGAAGATTATTTTTTTATCAATTATTAAATCAAGATATTTAACATGCTTTGACCAGGCTATTGATTCATCGAAAAGATAGAGATTATCACTGGGTTCGTCGGCGTTTCCTTTACGAAATATTATTGCTTTAATTTTGGAGACATTGATGGCATAATACACAGGGCCGGATTTAGATGAAAAGAGGCCCTAGGCCATTCGGCAACCTTTTGAGTCGGAAGAGCCAAAAATTACAATTTACCAAATTTCAAAGTTTTTAAAGAGCCACAATTTTTTTTTTTTTTTTTTCCAACAATAAATAGTACTCGCATAAATATATCTTCCCCCTCTAGTGTGTCCCGTGTAAGTTCTTCTTTTGGACCTTGGGAAGACATATACCTGACAAAAAAGCAACTTGTGCCGTGTCTTTTATGTCGCAAGACTCATCTATAGCAAAGTGATAAGGCAAGTTGAATAGCTTCCACCTGCAAATATGTTATATTTGAAGACGTTTTAGCTATTCTATCTTGTACTGTTTTAGCGGGTAGTGGCAAATCTTTGATTTTTTTCAAGATTTCTGGTTTGTTTTTGAAATCACGAAACAGTTTTTCATCATCCGACATCATAGAAACATCCGACGACGGCGTCATTCGAAAGCTTCCGATGGGCTGACGACAGTGACGACGGAGGAGGGGCGCGGTGAAAAGCGAATACAAGTGGCTGAGAGATAGAATCGGTGCCTAATCCTCGTTAATAGATTCAGAACGATTTTTAAATGTTTTTTTTTTTTGATAAAATAAATAATATTTGCGTATGGAACTAAAGAGTCGCAGCTTCACATCCAAAGAACCGCATGTGGCTCGCGAACCGCAGGTTGCCGACCCCTGCCCTAGGCTATTCCACTTATGAGGTCCTTTCACCTCCCATTTTTAAGTTTGTAAATTACATGAGAGATAATTAAATACATCATTACTGTGATACATATCAATATGTTAAATGAAACATGTTTCGTTATGGGTACTAATCTGTATAAAAAATGTGCCACGGATAATAAATAAAAAAAGTCGAGAACACTTATTTGGACATTTATTCTCAGCACCCTATACAGTACTTGTAACAATAACTAATCAAACATAACACCCAACGTTTACAAAGAAACAAAATTCAAATATTAATAATCTTTGCCTACGAAAATAAAATATGCAATAAAAATTATCCTATTTTCTATCAAATTAAATTAAATATATTCAATACATTGAAGATTAAAGCAAATTCAATTCAGATAAATTTATTTCATAATAATTCGCATTTAAAGTTTAAGTATGAATTATTATGAATCTTAAGTTTTAAACTAAACCAAAAATGGAACTTAAGTCATTCTAATTTTGCTGACAATTTTAATGTAGGCCCCTCTTGATCTTGAGGCTCTAGGCCAGGGATGGGCAAACTTTTCGGTCGCTGACCAAAAATCGAAAAAAAAAAAAAGTTTGGTGGGTCGAGATAAATTTTTCCAAAATTTTAAAAACACTATACAAGTATTACAATTTAAATATGTTAATGATATGAATGAAATTGCGGTTTCCTTTTTAAAAGTTCCTTATATTGAGGTTCGAAGTGAGATGCGCTGATTCTAAGAAACGAGGCTAAATGCTCATTTGTCAGTCTACTTTTGAAATCTTTCTTTCTAAGGTTCATAGTTGAAAACACTTGTTCACATATATAAGATGTAGCAAACATAACACTGATTTTCTGGACGTGAGATATAAAAATTTGGAAATCTTAATTTTCGATAAGGATTTGTAAAAGGTTAACTTGTTGGCGCCAATCTACAGCTATAACTAGCAAACAAAGAGACTTCCTCTTTTAACACTTTACCGATTGAAACTTGTCAGTGCTTGCTATTTCCGTCGATTTATGTTTTGTAGTACAAAAATAGAGAAAGTAAAAGATCATCAGTGCTTTGAAAAAAGGAAGAAAAAATATATTATATTTTATCAAAGTAAAAAGGAGTTGGATATATATAAAATATAAATATATATTTCTTTTAATTTGCCTCGACCGCAAATTAAAATTGTATGCGCGGGCCATATAGAATCTTCCGGCGGGCCATGTTTGCCCATCCCCGATCTAGACTAAGTCCAAGAACCCGTGTGGCCTCGTGGACGGATGGAAAGTGGGGGAGGACAGTTTTTTGTTGTGATGGAGCACCCATAGGTAGCAGTCTGACTTAGCTCCGTGAGCTGAAGAAGGAGGGTAGTGCTTTTAAGGAGAACTATCTCGCATCTGCTTATTGTATGGCTGGAAACCCGAAAAATTCCCACCAAGGTGTTCGACTAACGACGCAAGATGCTGAACATCACAAATACCAACCAGTCTCTTCGTTTTGTTTGAAAACAGTATCTACACATAAAGGCTTCAACGGAATGAACCTCAGCCATATTGCTCATCAGCGCTTGTGCGTGCCCATTGAATCACGAGTCGGGTATGTAAGGGAATAAAAGTAGCATCTTTAGCAATATTTTTGATTAAAAAAAGATTGCATTTTATTCGGTGTAAAAAAAAAAAAAAAAAAACACCGCTTAAACTTTTTTAAATAAGTAAAACTAATCAGCAGAATTTTTCTTAAAAGGCCACATGTTGAAATTGTGCCTTTCATCATGGTGACAGGAAAACTATGCAGAATTGGTGTCTTTTAGTAAAAATAACAATTTTAACGTCGACGAAGCGTCATTTTGTCAAATGATAAAAAGGTCATAAGAATGAATTTTTTTTATTGAACTGCATTTATATTCTTAGTGAATCTCGAATTTTCCGCCAAGTTACTTTTGGTAAATCACAAATGTACTGTGGATCTCAGATATGGCTTTTTTAAATTTCTCTGTGTTGAACTGTTCACGACGCATGTGCCCGACTCGTGGCTCAGTGGCAACACGAGACGTTGTTGAGCTTTAGGGCGGAGGTTCAACCCATTGGCAGCTTTGTTGTAGATACTGTTTCAGAAACAATGGCGTTTGTGATGTTCAGCATCTTGTCTAGTTAGTGGACTACTCGGTGGAAGTTTTCGTGTTTTCTCCCATACGATACGCAGATGCGGGTTATATCTCCCTAAAAGTCTTCACAAAAGGCATTACCCTGTTTCTTCGATGTCACGGTGCCAAGTCAGACTTCTATCTACGGTACTCCTTCCCAACAGAAGATGCTCCATTCTTCCATGAAACCATACGGGTACGTGGACTTGGTCTAGATGTTGCTGCATATCAAGTGGAATAAGAAAAGGGTTAAAAACACACGGCGGATGTCTTTATGCTGGTGTCCAAATTTCTATCTTTGGCAGGATGGTGATTAATTAATCTCAGAAGAAAATTGGTGCGGAATATACTTGAACAAATTTATATTTGGAAAATTCGTACTAGACATAAGGGAAGCGTTGCTACTCAATATGTTTAAAATTATCTGTTAGACTTCTTGTGGTTAGTGTTTTGATACAATGTATATTTAATGTAGTACGTACTGTAACTAGTGAATACCACATAAGTAATTTAAGTCGACAGGCAACATGTATTTCAATTCGATTAAATATGCTAATTTAGCATTTTCCCATGAGTAGGAATATAGCATTTTGTTCCCAGGGGAAAGGAATGTAATTCTTTAACAAGTGCATAATAACAACCTGTCACTCAAATCTGACAGCAGATAAGCTGCATAATTTGATGAATAAAATAATTCCTTATATTTGTAAATTATCAACCAACTTTGCCTTTTTTCGACAAATTGCATCTTTGACGACGATGCTTCGACGACAACAGAAAAAATGCTACTATATATATGCTACTGTTACTATATATATATACTATGTTACTATATATATATTAAAAAATGCTACTATATATATATATAGTAGCATTTTTTTCTCACGGAAAGAGTTTGGGCATTTCATTGAAAGCAGAAAGAAATGTAGTAGATTTTTGGTGAAGTACAACAATCCATTATTCAAATTTGACAGCAGATAAGCAGTGTCGTGGATAGTTACATTACATGCAATTAGTGTTTTTGTACTAATGAGAACAACCTGTCACTCAAATATGATAGCAGATAATAAATGTCATTGATACTGAAATCTCATGAAATTAGCGATTGTCTGTTCGACCTTCATAGGTCGAAACAATTACAGATGGAATATGGACTACGCCATGAGTTGTTGCATCGTGATTGGTGATGAGTTGGGCTGATGACCGAAAGTTTCGAATCCAATGAAAAGTGAGGGAAGCTGACCCCGCTCTTGATGGATTTTCTTAAAGGGAGGGTTTTGAAAAAGAAAAGGGAGTTCTGCGACGTGTTGACAAGAAGTGTTGTCTTTTTCTCTGACGTGACTGAACAGGATGGGGTATCCGCCTGTTTCCAAAGTGAGCCCCTTGTGGTTTCGTGTATCACGCCGTGTGATAATTAAGGTCTGCCTCCGATTATATGTTATTCGTCGTAGACTCGAGAACTCTGAAAATCTCTACTCATGGAGTGAACTGCACTTGCGAATCTAATTTATAGTCTTTAATTTTCATTTCATTGTAAATTGAGTTCTATATATAAAAATGATGCTTGTAAATAAAATTTAAAGTGTTCCCATGATCCTGAAAGTGACCCTCTTCTTGAAGTCATTATAGGTCCAGTATAGGCCGAGACGTTACAATAGTTTTAATGAGCAAATTCTTATTTTTAGGAACATTTTAAGTTTTGTTGTTCATAAAATACAGGTGTTGTTTTGGGAAGCCTGCTTTTCATTTATTTGACCATTTTCAATTATTCTTCTTTGTTAATTTTTTAAAAAATTTCTCTCTCGAGCTATTTTATACATAATATATATTTAACATTATTACAGATACGCATACGCAATTTCCTATGAGCATGCGCGCTAGGGAGAAAAAAAAATACCGTATTATAAAAATACGGTATACAAAAACTCTATTATTACAGATACGCATGCGCAATTTCCTATGAGCATGCGCGTTAGGAAGAAAAAATACCGTATTTTTAAAGTACGGTATGCAAAAACTCTCTATTATGTCAAATTTAACGATTTTCTTTTCTTAAAAATGAGATTTTTAAGGGAATTTGTTTGGCATTTTATAGATTTTCTTTTTTTTTTTTTTTTTTTAATAATTTTTTATGATTGTTGTTATGCCTTTTGTTCATATATTAAATTCTAAATTTTATGAATAATCTGCATATCTGTCCAGACTATTATAATTTTATTTTCGTATAACATCAATTTAAAAATAATTCCACTGATAACAGTTTTATTTTCTTTATGAATTGTGATTACTTCATTTATGTATTTCAATAAAAATACTTTAATCTTATTCAAATTGGCAAAATAGATATTTGTATGTTGTCAGGGTGCATAATTGTCAGTTTCATAGATAAACTAATAATTAATTATTACTATTGCAATCATGAAATATGAAATATATGCGTAATATGCATAAATATATGTGTATGAAATATGTAATTATGAAATGTAATGCGTTTGTTCAGTAATTAGGATACTATAAAAATACCTGAGAAAATGTATAAAAAGTTATCAATCGATTCGGACAATAATATCTAATCGAAAAATAACAATATTTTTATAATTGCAGAAGAATTTTTTTCTGCTGTTGAGATGATAATCAGGAGTAAGGAATTAATGTATTACGAGGCATCAATAACAAGTTAATAACTTTTTACACGCACTCAAGAAAAATAAATGAAATGGAGAATTCACAACGCTTGAGTCAACATACCTACTTCGTAAATTGCTATTGACGAAATTTGTTTTCCTGTTTATTCATATTTGAAGGTCATATAAGATGTATTTTATTAGAAGCATGTGATATGAAAAAGATCAGTTTGAAATTAGGAACAGAGTTTGATAGAAGTCTCATCCTTTTTTTTTTTTTTTTTTTTTTTTTTAAAAAATTATTTTTTAAATATTAAATAAACTATTAAACAATTAATTAAATATATATTTTTTTAATTTAAAAAGTGAGTTATCAAGAATTTTTCTTTGTCTGAACGACTAAAAGAAACGGAACACTGTTTGGCAATATCAATAATGATGAATTAAAAAAAAAAAAATTGTATTTAAAATCTTACCCAGGATAAATGGTATACCTGGTATATTAAAGTGAAAGTTGTTTAAATTTAACGAAAGATATTTTTAATATAAAAATGTAGTTTCCGTAAAATTTGTGGTAAATTAAATGGAAACATCTGAAAAGAATAAATCACGCATAAAGGCTAAAGCAAGCATATCATCATCTATTTTGTCCAACCATAAAAAAAAATTATTTCAAAATTTCACTCATTTCATCAGATGATGGAACTCGTTAGAATCTCATTGCTTTTGAACTGTATTGATATTTTCCAAGAAAATCGTGCAGCTCGAATACGTGAACGGATACTTATAATGTATCATTTTCTGTGGATTTTAGATATGGCATCAAAAATACTTTGTTTCCATACATCTTCGGCAGATGTCTTCATTCTTGCTTTTGCATCAAAATTATTATCATTTATCACCTGGTGGATTGTTTATCGGCATCGAACACTTATCCGATATACCTTGGAACAAATTCATGCATTGAAAAACATAATTAAACCAAAAGAAAAACCATGCACTGCTGTATGGTTTGGTATATTTATAATGCTTCTTCAATCCAGTGTGTTTATTTATTCAGTTAATGGCGTAATGCATGTCCTCACAAGAGTCCAAAAGCAAGGAATCAGTTACAGCAAAACTGATAGATGCACATCTTTTACAATCCCACTGAATTCCATTTACAAAAAAGCAGCAGTTTCTTTTTGTCAAATTTAGTGAATCATTACATAGATTGGAATATCCATTTAGCTGTAGTGGTGACGTACTGTTTCTGTTGTGGGGAACTGAAGAAGATGATTCATACTCTGTGTTCCAAGCGTCGGTTGATTTCTTCCATACTAACCTATGGCAACGATACTACCAAATTAAAAAATGTCTGAAGGACACAGAAGAATGTTTTTCATTGTTGATATTTATTTTTTTCGCCAGATTTTTCGTGGAATGCTTTACAGTACTGACGTTTCTCTTCGATAAGATGAAAGTGAAGGTCGACATACTGACAGTGCAGCTACTGGAATATATTCGAGCATGATTTTGATAGTTTTTGTGGTAATCGTCATGTGCGCCAGTAACTTGATGGATAATTATAAAAGTTATGTGTCAAGATGATTGCTGTTCCAAAAAGTAAAAGGAATTTCGAGACGCATAGGAGTTGATTTTGTTGATGAGCGACAAGAACGATATCAATCTCACTGGCTGGGGAACATTTTACTTGAAAAAGTTTGTGTATGACAGCAGCGGCTTCTTTTGTCAGTTATGGAGTAATACTTTATCAATACCATGGATGATGATTATATTATAAATATATTCTTTGCCAATGAGACATTTTCCTCCTCAGTTACTCACTCGCCAGCACTTTAAAAATTGTAGCCAATCGATATCATCAAATTGAATCAAAGGAAATTTTATGATACAGAAATGGTCAGAAATGGTCGTTCATTTAAATGTCTATTTCAACAATTTAAATGAACGTGGAATATATGTACGTTTTAAGATTCGTTTGAATTTATTATGGAAGTTCAACACTAGAAACTTAAGACAATTCCATTTATCGAAGATTAAGAATATAAAATGGCGACTTTCAAGTATTCGGAGATTCTTAGATATCCGGTGCTCCTAGTTTCGCGCCATTTGATTGCGTTCTTTACTATAATTATGGTAACCCTAAGATCTGTTATGATGGTGGGGATCAGTTTAAATGCCCATACTAGTTACTAGTGTATGCTATTTTTGCTCGTTCATCTTAGGGTGAAGCAAATTATAAATTAAGTAAGGTTTTTATATGTTATTAATATTTATTTTTTAATTACATTTTAATACCATTATGTTATTTAATTATTAATTATTTCACTATTTAAAAAAACGTGCTATCTATATTCGGCCATGTTAGGGTTAAACGAAGTAGAAAAGTTAATATATTTTATATTATTATTTACATCTATCATTCATATAATGTATCCTACTTTGATTAATTTTATTGTTTAGAATTTTGGAAACAGGATAAACCACGATAAAATTTATGCCCTAATTTTAACTTAATTTCATAATCCTTTAGCATCTATGCTTAATTACTAAAACTTAAGTCTAATGAGTTATTATTTATATATATTTTTAGTGCATTATGTGTATATTTAGCTAAAAATACGGTACTTACGTATTAACGGTACCTTGGCGACAGTTGCGGCAATAAAGAGCACACGCGCCAACCGCAGCTACAGATTTGGCGGTTTTTAAGTGGCACCAATCTATTCTATTGGTTTGGTAACCTTAGTAGCTGTTAGATTGGCGACACTTAAAAACCGCCAAGTCTGTCGCCAAGGTACCGTAATACGTTAAGTACCAAAAATACTATTATTAGTACATTAAACTTAGAATATGTGTATTTCATTACTAGAATGCATCCTGCCTTGGTTAATTTCCCCAATAAGTTAGTAATATCATGATTTATAAGATAGCGAATTTAATTTAAATTATTAAGTAAAAATGTTAATTCTATTAATGCAAATCTAATAAAAATCGGGGGTCTACGGGGTGGCCCCCGCAAGTTGATAATAATTTAATTTAGAAACTTAGGATCTCCGCGTAAATTTTCAATATTATAAAATTGTAAAATTACTTAAATTATTAAATAAAACGCTAATTCTATTATTGTAAATCTAGTAAAAAATCAGCTTTGCGGGGGTGTTCCCAAATTGGTAATGAATTAGTGAGGGGAAAGTAATCATGGAGGGACTTGAAAACAACAGAAAACATGAGGTTAGAGGGGGAAGGGGGAGGCGAAGGTCGTAAAAGCAAAAAAAAAAAAAAAAGGTGGGGGCAATTTCTAAGATCCTCCAAATTAAAAAAAGATAAAGAGGTATTTACTACTATCCTAATCGAATGTTTAATTAATAGTTGCACTCGTTGAAGACCGTAATTAAATGTAAATCATAGAAGAAGCACCTAGACTGTGGAGCCCTCTATTTTATTTTTAGGAAATTATTTATTTTAAGGAACATTATTTTTCAGAAGATTACTGTTAGAAGTTATTATTTATTTTAAGGAATATTTATTGAATTAAAAATTGTAATATATGTTTCTGGTTAATAAATGTTCTCTGTCAAATTATTTTTTAACTGTAAATGGTAATGTAATTATTATTATTTTTTAACTCACTGGAAAAATATGTTTGTTGTTAAGATTCCTTTTTTTCTCAATTTCGATTGGATAACACAAACAATTAGAGATATTCAGTTTAAATTTCACAGCATGTTTAAGTAAAAATTAAAGAAAAATCATCGTTGGCAAAAAATATTTTTGTGAAAATAGAAAAAGCAACTTTTAGTTATAAATAATAATGTAAATTATGACGAAATTATTTTGAAATTTATTACATAATAAGTAATTGGAACTATTTATGATTATTGATTTTTAAATTAACCTATGCATTGCAGATATTTTTATACAAACTATGCTACTAAAAAAAAAAATTTTTTATTTAGTTTTTTTTTTTTTGTAAAATTTGCTCAATTTAAAATTGATATTATTATTACTATGTTTATTAACGCAAATAGAAATTTCTCTAAAGTTTAAATAATATACCCTTCAAGGAGATTTTAAACATCCCAATGATTCATGGATTGAATAATATACAGGGAAATTTAGGAAATTTGTTAATTGTTTTAAAGTTTGTTATAAAATAATCTTTCCTTTAACAATTTAAAATATATGATTTAAAATAAAATATTAATTTCCATAACATATCAATTCATTAAAAATTTACACGTTATTTAATGAGGTTATTTTTAAAAAGGTGGTCTTGTTAATTTGTCGCTTTTTTATATCTTTTTTGTAGATCTTTTATTCTAACTGTGGTAATCTTTATTTTAAAAATTAATACCGTATATTTTCATACATAGGCAGAGAATTTTTAGAACATTTTTAAAACTAAATTGCAAATTCGCTCATCTCGCCAAAAATGTAGGTACTTTTTCCATTAGACGGGCGCAAGCGAGAAATCGCCGAAAATATCACTTAAAATAATTTTTATTTCTTAAGTTTATGAAAAACATTTTTTAAAAATAAAATGAATTATTCATTTTATGAAAATGAGTTGTTTTCATCATTGTTGGTTATATTGGTACCAAAACGAAAAAATTTGATTTTGGCAAGATTTGTGCCCGGCTAACGGAAAAGTATCAAAACATACACCAGAAATTAGAACGTAATTTGAAACTTGTCGAATAGAATTTCTCTTTCCGCGCATCTTTTAGACAAAACATAAGATGGCACAAAAAGTAAGCCTAGCACAGATACTATGGATCATATACAAGACAATTGAAGAACTATCATATAGGGTTAACGGAGTCATAACTATCATCGTTGGCGTCTGAATTTCACTTTAACAATTTAATTGTAAAAAAATTTCCACCCGTTTTGCCTGCTTTTTATACGTTACGGGATATTTTTTCCATTTGGGCTTAATATACAGATTTTGTACTTTGATAAATATTTTGAAGAAAAAACGAATTCTCGCTTATATATTGCCCTGTATTTAAAATTAGACATTAATTATGAGCGAAACAGACGGAATGATTTTCATTTGGATAAATATAGTAAAAAAACTTTTTTAAAGTCTCTTATCCCATCTTAACCTAGCGTAACCGATATTAAATTGAAATTTCATTCAAGTTCATTAGTTAATAAATACATAAATAATAAATAAAAATATGATTCAAATTCTAAATAAAAATTCTGTAACACAATTGTTTACTTTGCTAATCAAATAACAACTGTGAACAAAATAATTAATAATTTTTAAATTATTTTGTATTACTTATAATACTTTTGATTAATTATTTTGTATTGACTTATTAGTAATCTTCTCAAAAAGGCTTGTTTTTCTTTTTTGGTTATCTGGCATAGAATCTTGTTTTCTTTCATATTTAAGATATCTTTTTTCCAGTTTATCATATATTTTAATGATAATTCTTCAAACAATGGAAATACTTCACAGGAAACAGAATGTACAAGGTGGTCTGTAATCTATTCCTCAACGTGCAATTAAACTTCAGCAAACAACACACATTTATTTCAGATAAGATGTAAGTTTGATTTTATTTTGAGTCATAATGGACTAAGGTAAACATTTAATTGATTTTTTTGCTTTTTTTATTTATCTTTAGATGAAAATAAAAAATACGATGCTCTTCAAACGAAAATTTAATTCAAGATATAGGTTGTTATTCATGATTTAATGTGTTAAAGACAGACCAAGCTGTCTAAGTGTTTGCCAGCTGCATTAGAAAGAGAAAAAAATGTGTTAAAGACAAAACAATAATACATAAAAAGATTCTATTTTTTTAAATTTTATTTGAAACATAGATATATTATTTGGTGGTACAAACTAGAACGACGGTTTATGTCATCTAATCTCACAGTGAACAATGTTCAGGCTATTGTAGAGAAGGGCATAGGCAGCGGTATGTCATAGTGGAAACTTATAATTTTTGTGGAGACTTACGAGCAAAACAGCGCACAAAATCGGTCGGATCTCTATTGAATTGGTTCAAAGATTGCTGTGAAAATCGTTTGCACATTAACTTTTGATTGTCATTAAGCAAATGCGGCATACATCTTGCTCAGAGCTTTCGCATCCCTAATTCCTTCGTGCAAGATGTTTCGCACCCTTTCTTCCGATATTCCTGTAGCCTCAGCTATCTCTATCCTCGGCTCTCACTCGCCTATAGTCCAACACGATATCATGCACGTTTTTCAATTAGTTGTACATAGATTTCGTTTGATAGGTTGTCAAAATAGCCTGAAGATTGCCTGAATATTAATTAAGAAATTATTGTAATTATTAATTAATAATTTATTGTATAAAAACATTTGCTGTTGTTCGTATAAAGATCTTATTTTCCCTTTAGCAAGTGCTTTTTAAGTAATGTGTGGATTATCTAGTTTATCCTTAGATTATCAAAGTAATTTGAGAAATGAAACGATTTTCTACACCTTATTTTAATAGATAGGCTTAGTTAACATGGACTTTGGTGAATATATATATGGATTTTTGTAAACTAAGTTTGTTTTGTTTTTGTATGCCAGGAAAGAACCGCCGGAAAATGATGAAGGACATTGCTTTCCAGGTAAACTTTGAGGAATGACTGCCCCATATTTGCAAGTTTTACTGGAGAAAGACCAGGAAGTCCAATTGTTAATGTGAGATTATTACGCAGTGTCACATTTGTTATTAAGACTTCTCTTTTCTGAAAGCAGTGAGAGCTAATCTAATCACTATCTATTTGTAATTGTTTAATCACATTGTGGGTTATTAAGAAGTACCTTGTCACATGAATCGACAGAACTTATTTAGGAAAAGACATTAAAGTTTATGCTATCGTCTCTTTGGATTTTGAAAAATTGATCCCAAATCATCACAAACAGCTATTGAAATTCTAGTGTTTTATAATAGTGTTCTAGTGTTGTTAAAAAGGTATATTTATAATTTCTTAAAGTTCTATACGCATAGCTACAAAAATAGATATATGCAAATACAGATTTAAAAAGAATGTGTTGTGTATCATATGCTTCCACTTTTATTATAAGTTTTAAGATTTGAATGTTTTAGTCTGCTTTCTGAATTGGTGTTCAAAGTTTGAGTAAGATGCTTTTTCTGTTAACATGACTTAGATTTTAATACTTGTTGAAATGCTTTGCAACAACTATTATTATTTTTTTCCTTAGGTTAAGATGTTTCTACTAATCGCTTTTCTTCTGGTCTCTAGTACTATAAGTGCTTTTAGCGATGAGTCCCTATGCCAGAATTGTCAGCCTAGTAAGAGGAATTTTTGTATAAATCTTGAGTATTTATTTGAAATTTTCTAATAATTCCAAGTGACTAATATTTTACTTAATATGAAACGGATGTTTAAAACTTAAAATAAGATCTAGATATAGATTTGTTTTATTTGCAAGTGCAATAATTATACTTAATGTTAATGATGTCAAATTTGCTTTCTATCATTTAGTCTTCATACAGACCAATAATAGAATGAATTAAATTGAATCAAACTGTAGACTTGGGACTACATTATTTTGTGTTTATTTGAAGCCTATAATTTGGCAAAAGATAAACTGCGTATTTAGTGGTTTAAAGTTTTTACTTCAATGACTAAAACTACTTGATATAAACAGTCTTTTAATTTGTGGATGAAGAGATGTATAAAAAAAAAGTTTGTTTCTTCGTTTAGTGGATATCTGGTATTGCTTAACAATTTACAAATTTAAGTAAAATGATTATAACTTTGGTATACGCACGAGACTTTCTTGCAGATGTATAGGAAGCCAAAATTAAGTAACTCTGCTTTTAATTAGTTGAGCAAGAGCCACAACTACAGTGCACAGGTAGGTGAAAAATAGTATAAACTGGCGATTTTGATTGGCTAGTTTTGATGGTGGTTCAAGTTTTTCTTAATAAGGTCAAACTTTTTTTTGTGTATTTAGTTATCTCCAGTTAAAAGCATTTTTAAAGTATTGATTCGATTAGTATTCGACTTTCCTGAGTTGATAACTTATTCAAACTGCACTTCCGAGATAATATACTAGCTTCATTGAATCAAAGTGAATTTAATTCTTTACTACTTGACATTCTTCTCTCCAATCCAAACTTTTAGCAAAATGATCTCTATAGTGGGTTGTAGACTTCGGTTCTGATGTTAAGTACATTATTTTTTTCCCCTTCCAGAAGAAACTTGTTGTGTGGTGCCCGACTGTCTAAGCGATTCTGCAACATGCTACAGCTGCTGTCCCGTTGAAAACGGTATCTGCTGTCCTGACACGACCCAATGCTGCCCGCAAGGCTATTCGTGCGATTCCAGCACATACTCGTGCATTCCAGACGATATCTCAACATCCAACCCATCTTTTCCAACGTTCCAGAAAAGAAGTGGTCGTTTTTTGGAGAATAAACTCGACAACAACCGTTGCGACAAGAAATCCTACTGTCCGGACGACGCCACGTGCTGTTTGATTTACCAAGACGTGTGGGGATGTTGTCCCTATGCCAATGGAGTGTGCTGCAGTGATGGTGTCCGCTGTTGTCCTGAAGGGGAGAGTTGTGATGTAACTTCACAGTACTGCGTTCGGCGACATACCGGGGGTCGAGTGGATCTGAAAGACGAAGCCGAATACCTTAATTGGAGTGTATTTCGAGATTAGTGCTCAATAGAATTGTTATGACTAATAAATTTGTTAAACATTGCCTGTATTGTCTAGTTTTTAGAAAATGCGGATTTGTGAACATCTTTTCCATTTTGTAAAACTAGTTTTGTTTGATCACTCCAATGAATATATCCCTATTGGCAAGTGTACGTGAAATGTCAAGTTAACTTTGACAGGGATTTTAAGGGGGAGGTGGTAAGGTAGTTATTTTCTTTAATCAAAATTTAATAATTTTTTTCGCTGTTATATTATATTTCCTTTTTCGAATATGAACAAGAAATATTATTTTATAAGTGCTGTAACGAATATTTCAATGTCGACACTATTTGAACATCTCATTTTGAATACGATTTTAATTTGTCGTTAGGATTTTGATTTACGCCACGAGTTAATATTGAATAAAAACCGGTTATTATGCACAATAAACAGACAAGCGATATTTTTTATGACAGGGGTTATAACTTCTCTCTTATAGCAAATATGCGAAACGCCGTTTCTTTCCTGCATGATATGTAGTCAATATTTCTACAAAAATATATTAAATTTATTTCTAGATTGATTGATTTAAAGAGAACGGTTTAAGACAATCCTTAAAATATCGTAGTAACACGGAAGCTTTTATTCAGCAAAAATGCTAAAATTGTATTCGAATATGGAAATTTTTTATTAAATTTTGTGACTGCAAAATTTGTCTTTTCAGACATAAATAAATTATAATCAGTTAAGCACCGGATTGTTAGATTAGTAAAGAAAGATCTAATTCTCTATAATAAACCTTGAAGAATCTTTTTTAAATAGCGCAAGTTAAACCGTATAAGTAATAATTTTTTATCAAATTATATTATTTAAAATAGTTCAGAGAAAAAACACCCTACGGTCATTAATTTTGCTGGTTTTATTTTTGCGAAGGAATAGTACTAAACGTGAATTTTTAAATTTATTTAAAACTAGAACTTATTTTTCACAGAAATGAAAAATGTTTTTTTTTAGGAAAAAATGCTTAAGACAACTCTCATTCTCTTTTCTGCTGTTTTTTTTTTCCTTCCCCATCTGATTACAACAGTTTTGTAAACAGTATCTTTCGATTGAACATGCACATTATTAAATTTTGTTATCTAAAGAGTGAACGCCTGGAGTTTCCAAAATATCACTTTTCAAAATCTAGACTAGGGGTGGCCAACCCGCGAGTCACCTTGAACAAAAAATTAACTTTGATTTTAAAGTAATATTCTTGCGAATATGACAAATTGCCTGTTTTATTTATGAATTCACAGAACAATCATATTCTGCGAACTCGTGAGCGCGCGTCTTGGAACGTCTAATTCAACAGGTTGTAATATAAATATAAAAATGTCTCTAGAGGGTCTAAATCTAAAATGGGATATATTTTATGTGCGGCCCGTGCAGTTATGATGCATTTCCAAAGTGGCCCGCAAGACCATCTGGGTGGATCACCCCTGATCTAGACGGTAAGTAAAATAGAAATTCTAAGACATAACTTTTGTTCCAAATTTGAATCCCTGTACTTAATTTTATTTAAGCAACATTGGTTGAATCATGATAGAGTAAAAAGCGTCCAAAGAAGTGCTGATAAACATAAAGAAAAGCAGAATATGAGGATAGAAAGATTGTCAGAGGCGCTCCTACACTACATAATTCGTCATTAACTGTTAGGAAACTATCTGACCTGTAACCAGATTGCCAATGATCCCGTTGAAAGAGAATTGAAATTCGATTTTCGGTCTGGCCTCACGGGCCTCCATTGCGATGACTGCTTGTACACAAAGTCAAAACGTATTTATTGTGATGCCGCCTTCGTTATATCAGAAATGTCACTGACCTTAGAATTATCTTCAGCGATAAATACCTGCTTCCGATTCTTGAAGCGACATCTGGTCACATTCAGGAGAGATACTAACTTAATTGGCACTCAAGCTGATATCTCAGCATTGTGATCTGGGGTGCAATTTCAATTGATGGTAGAACCAATTTTGTTATCATTCGTGACATCTTTAAAGCATGACAGATGTCGACGATGTTCTACGTTTATTATGTTAACCTTCTTTTCATGCTCTCCCTCCCGCGTTTAGACTTCAACAGGATTATGCTCAATCGATAAACGGTAATCATACACTCAACAGCCAAAACATTATGACCACCTGTCAATAACGAGTTGGCCCACCTTTGGCGAGCAACACAGCTTCAACCCGCCTTGGCATGGATTAATACCACCACTTAATACCAGTTAAATACCACTTCCACCTGATCACGTGCCTTCCACGTCATCCAGGCGAGTTCATTGCAAAATGTAGGGGTGGTCATAATGTTTTGGCTCTTGAGTGTGTGTACCGATTATGATTTTATCAAACATTACTTTGGTTGTTGGATCTCCAGATATCTCACCAATTGAACACACTTGTCTGACGACTTGGTGCCTCCGACCATTTCAAGTGGACTGATGACCATTTCGCTAGCACTCTGGCCTTGGGCCTCACGGGCTTCAAGTTCGAATCCTGGCGGTGGTATGGATGCTTGATAGTGGTTCGGAATCCATTTTAAACTGCGGTCCCGGATTATTTAGCTTAAAGTGTGCAAAAATGGCCGATCGACCAAAGATACCGTTTCAGGATATCGAAGAAATAACTCGTTCATTAAAGAGAATTAGTCAACTTTACAAATCAATAACGACAGTTTACATAAGAATCGGAGGTGGACCAACGATTTACTGATTGGTTCAATTTATGTAGCTACATCTCCTAAATAAATTTAGTATTTTGTCCATTTTCTTCACATAAACATCACCCCTCTGTTCAGACCACCCCTTTTTAATTTTTTTGTTTTGTTTATTTTAGAATTTTTCTGAATATATTTTCCTTAAGCAGCATTGACACCAAGGCATGAAGCCTCTGCCAAACACTAGCCTCAAACATTTTTCGCAGAGGTTTGTGGTTTGTCGACGTTTCGCTACTCAACTCCTTGGTGTGAATGCGGCTTTAATGGTGTTTTCTGAATTCTTTCTTTTTGTATGAAATCGCGTTTCTATTAAATACTTAAAACTTCTCTCAATTTAAAAATTGTTGATCTCTCTCTTTTATTGTTGCTATACTCAGATTATTCAAGTAATAAATTCTAAACATCCCCATAAAAACACTTGAGATGGAACGTGTTTAAATAGAAGAGATTCATTTTCCGATTAAAAAAAAAAAAATTGTAGTAAAAGCACTTAAACAGGTCGAAAAGATAGACAATCGCTAATTTCATGAGGTCTTGTTATACATGACACTGCTTATCTTCTCCCAAATTTGAGTGACAGGTTGTTATTGTGCACTTGTTAAAAAATATACATTCATTTCCTCTGGAAACAGAAATGCTATATCTCTTACAGTGTGAAAAATGCTACCAAACCAATTATCATTGATTGGTTTTCTAAAATCGTGTAAATTGTTAATATCCTGCAAGTCAAAACGATGAATGAGTGTGCTTTTTAAAGAGAAATACTTTAAATAAAATATTTTAATTTATTTAGTAAATGTTTTGATCTATTTTTAGAGTCGGCCATTGTTTTAGTTGTTGTTGGAAAGTAATATATCTCTTCTTAATATAGATGACACCGGGTGGCTAGCGCTCTGATGCTCGGTACCACAGGTTTCGGGTTCGAGTCCCGGCGGTGCCATGAATGTTTGTAATGGTTCGGAATCCACTTTAAACTGTAGATCCCGGTCTGTTTAGCCTAAAGTGTGCACAAGATGACCGTAGAGCGACAAACCAAACTAATATAGATGACACAATCAAACATGTATTTTATGTTGTTATATACTCTAATTAATATTTTTTTTTTGTATAATAATTAAAATCAAAATTATTCTTGTTGACTCAAATTGATTAGCTGGAGAAATATGTAGTAGACCTTGACGAATGTACTTTTAAAATGCAAATAATATAACTTAGTAAAAAAAAAAAATAAATAAAAAAATCTCCTTAGCTGAGAAGTGTCTTTGATATATTTCCGAAACTATTATGATTGCATTTGAATGTGCAAATTGTGGAGTGTCCCGTGATAACCAAAGCCTTATCACAGACAGTTTGACGAAATTGAATCAACTGACATCAACGGGAAAAAAGTATTCCTAAATTTCGTTTCCTTCCTATTTGCAAGAAGAAAAAAATGTGTTTTATCTATATTAAAGATAACAGTCGAATATGAATCATGGAAGAAACGAAATAACAACTGATAGACGACTGCTATTTGACTTATAGGTCGATACCTCCCTGAATTGATACTAGGTTGTTGTTTTTTTCTTCATGATTGTAGATCAATTTGGTAAGAAAACATTCATTTTATAAATTGATTCAAATTAATTGTAGAGGATTTGCGTATCATTACAGTAACGTGAAAATTAAATTTTAAATTTTATTTTTCTTTGTATATATATATGTTTATTTAACTTAACACACGCTTAGTTAGCAGTTTTATTTCATTCTTACAGTACTCAAAAAGTCTGCTACGTATGATAAGAGTCTTTTTTTGATGGTATTTTTGCTCTTAATTAAAATGTATATTTAAAAATAATAATATTTATTCGAATAATATTTATCAAAGCATTAATTGTTAATAAGTTTCATAATGTTTTAATTTATTAATAAATATTGCAAAGATTGCATGCTTATGAGACAATTAAATAGTGAGCTAAAAATGAAACAAAATCTTTTGAATATTTTTTTCAAAAATAAACAAACAAATAAAAAAAAAAAATAATTTTATTTACTCAAAACGATTCGAATTTTTAAATATTTTATTTCTCTCATAATTAATAGTATTTATTTGAGTAAAATATATTAAAGCATTAATTGTTAATAATGATTTAAGTTATTATTATCATCCATTTATTATTTACTTATAATAATTTCTTACGATCAAATAATAAATAATAATATTTTGGGAAAAAAAATAGATTTAACTTTTTGTAATAATTAAATATTTTTATAAATCTTTTATACATTGTTAATTTTATATATTTTTAATGGTTACTAATAATTATTTATAGTGGCATTAATATTTTTAGCTGGATGAAATAAAGATAATGCCATCGCATTTATATTTAATATACTTTTTTGAATTAGAATATAATTTAACGAATGACAGTAGCTTTTCAAGCTTTCAAATAAATAATATTCATATTATATTATAATAATAAAATTAATATACTATGGTATGAATATAATTTATACTATTTATAAGTTATGTTTGCATCTTTGTTCTAAAGTTAATATTGTTAAAATTGATACATAGTTTGAAAAAAAACTTATTGATTTTACTAATTATTTTATCTATTTTTTTATTATTTTATTTTTATTTTTAAATCCTATTTAAAAATTGAGGGATGAATTATTTATTTTTTATTTATAATTAATACTAATATTTTTAATTTATTTAATAATGAATCTTATTTTTAATACTATTCATATAAAAAATAGTCATGAAGTACTTCTTCTAACCCTAGTTAGAATTTATTTAATTACAAGAAATTACAATACAAATCATCTTAATTACAATACAAATATGTGTGTTTTTTTGTTTAGAAAAGTTTATAAGTTTGAAAACAGTTTCCGAGGAAGAATATAAAAGAGAATGCATATTATATATTCCTGTATATATATTTAAATATTCGTGTATACTTTTGAAAAAATTATATAATTTTTAAATTATAAACAGCATTTACTTTTCTTAATTAAATTAATTCTATCTATAATTTCTTATCATGAATTTTTGTATGATTTGGAATATATTGTATCCATGGTGTTTCATAATTTAATAATGATAACTCATAAATAATTTATGAACATAATCATCATAATTTTATTGAATGATATTAAGCTTATTACGAAAAGCTATTGAATTACAGGCTTATACTGTTTAATATATATATATATATATATATATATATGGACAGATAGGCAACAGAACAAGAAAATAATACCGAATCGTTAATTAACAAAGAACTTAGGGACAGAGCTTCAAAAAAGAACTTCACCTCTGTTGCTGAGCTTCTTAGAAAGAACTTCCGCAACAGGGGTGAGTGAAAGATATGGTGCTCTGTTGACTAAACAACAGAACGAAGGCTTTTTAAGCCGTATGGAGCCTTATATTGTCTTGTTGCAAAAAGATAGCATTATAACGTGTCAGGAAGGGCGACAAACGGCTGAAAGCTGTCATCAGCATATCTGGAGCTGTTAAAGTTGTACGCTGGATAATTACGAGCAACCTGTGTAAAGGACAAAATTTCCACCATCACACCAAGGACATAATGAATGTGTGCCTTTGTAAAATAAAGATTGGTTAAGACCTCTAGCTTTAGCAATTCCACCCACGAACACGATGGATATCTTCTTCAAGACTAAAGAGAGATTCATCGATGGACATTATGCGATGCCAATCTTCTGGCAGCAATGATGATCGACTAATACCACTTCTGCTGCATCACACCACATCACTATTCTTAGAGCTTAAGTGATGATCGGCTTCGACGCTTTTCCAGAATAAACTGTAGATCTGTAAGGGGTTGTGAGTTAAAGGCTGTTGTAACCGTAAACTCACCTTAATCAAGAGTCGTTAGATGAAGAAAGGTATCAAGATTAGCATGGAAGATGCTGTGATATTATTAGTTGATAAACTATGATATAGTGGGGCCAGTTCGAGACTGTCACACAATCATCTGATCTTGCTCAGCATTCACTTCGGCACTTCAGAGCTTTCTTTCCGATGATGAACTTTTTGCAGAAGCTTTTGTTACTGAAAGTTTTACACAGATTAGATGTCGGCATATTGCTGAAGACGACCAGCTACAATCATGCATCTCGATTATGCGAGCACCTTTAAAGTTATTCAGTTGGCTATAAGTTCTTCGATGTCATATCGGCATTAATGGATATGCCTCAGAGAACTGCAACACAAACATCAAGAAAGATAAACCCTTCACAATTAAATAAAATTCACTTCTTCAAAATTAAATAAAGGAAGTAAACAAAAGGTGTAAATTTTTTTTGTTACAATAAAAAAAAATCTAATATAATATATAAAGTAAAAATCTAAATATCATATAATATATAAAGTTTCCATTTGTAGGTATTTATGCAATAACTGTAAGCACAATTACATCTTTGCATTTCGTGGAACTTAAGAATTTAATATAAAGAAAAAAAGTTTTTTTTTTTTTTTTATTAATTTTTTTCAAATGCCATAACAAAGTAAAACATGTTATGGCATTTGCTCAAAACTATTTAACTTTGGGTCACGTTTGCTTAGAAAAAAAAAAAACCAGGAAAATCTAATTTAAATTTCATATATAAAAACAATTTGAGCTTCATTTGGAATTTTTTAAAAACATTTTTAAAGTAGTTTATGAAAACAGTTTACTTTTGAAATGTACTCACTAATATCAAAGACGACAATATATGTTCTTTAAAAATATATAAAAAGTGTATATATAAGTACATAATAATATAAATAAAGTGTATAGTATAAAAATATATTGCGTTATGTCAAGGCAATTTGTCTTAAATATTTGGTAGTTTTTGTAAGACAGTCATGTTTTTAGGTTAGCTAATAGTTTGATCAAATGACTCATATTGATAACATTTATAATTTTTTATGTTCATAAATTTAGATTACACAATTTATTCCATTTTTGTTAATAGAATTCTAAAATCAAAACAAATAGCATTATAGCAATTGTCAACCACATAAACTTATGATGAAAGTTCACAACAATCATTCAACTTAATAAGCAAGTTTATTATGTGGTCTTCAAAAATTTTGATGTTATCTTTGAACTCGTTTCATTTTTTTTTGCTGAAGTTTTCAAAATCAGATTCAAATGAAGACAAATATAATCTCGAGTTAACAGGTTAATAAGTTAATTTTGATATTTATTCTTAATGCATTCATAAGATGAAAACGCAATTTCGATATGCTCTGTGTTCGTGAAGGGCAAATTCTTGAATATATTTTCGATTTACAACTGAGTTATGGTACTCTTTTTCAATGCTGCAAGAAATTAATGAGATATCTTTTTTTGAAATCAGATTTTCAAAAGGAATCAGTCGAAAGTCCATTCAACATTTCTTTTTCAAAAATGTATTTGTTTTCAGATTGTCGGAAGAACAATTAGCCGATCAATTTGAAATCCAGTTATCTTTACAATTTCGCTTTGGGAAAAACTATCTGAAGAGAACTTCAAGTGAACTATTTTGCAACTTTCGATAACTTCAAGATAAAAAAAAATCATGAAGATATGAAGAATTGAGATACAAAACCATAGAGTGTTTCCTTAATTTCCCACTGATTTTTTCTATGCAAGATTTACAAAAATCCAATTTCTTGATCATAAGAGTAGATTTCATCAGATTATTTGAATGGTTCACAATCCTTAAATAAGTTTGCATATTTATCTCATATTTTGTCAAAAAATACTACGCGCTTTCATAAAGTTAAAACTTAAACTTGAATCAATTGAAGTAAAAAGTACAATTAAATTTTTTTTTTTTTTTTTTTTTTTATATATATATATATATAGAGAGAGAGAGAGAGAGAGAGAATTTTATAATAGCTTACAATAAAATTTCTAATTTGATTAAAACAGAAATTTCAGAAAGGACTGAAATTGGAAGATGACTGAACAGATTTATTCGGAAACTGAACCGATTTATTTATTTTATTTTATTTTATTTTATTTTTTTTTTTGTTACTTTTAGTGACCTGTTAAATTTAAAGAATGAAACAATTTTCAAATGTAAATCTGTTAAAAGACTAGAGTTCTGGCTCTCGGTACCACAAGTTTCGGGTTCTAGTCCCGCCGGTGCCATGGATGTTTGTAGTGGTTCGCAATGCGCTTTAAATCGTAATTAAACCTGTCTAATATGACTACTACTACACCACACCACATCACTCTGCCTAGAGCTGAGTTGCCCTTTTACAGTTTGGGAATGATGTGGGGAGAAGAAGTCTTATTAGGCTCTGTGACGCTCTACGGTCACGTGAGACCGGGACCTACGGTTTAAAATGGATTCCGAACCACTGCAAACATCCAAACCGGGATCCAATCCATCCACCGAACCCGATACCTGTGATACCGAGAACCATAGCGCTAGCCACTCGGCCATCTTTGTCTAATATGATTGTAGAGCGTTGGGCGTAGGGCTGACAACCTTGCCCCGTAAAAAGAAAAACATCTTTTGTTCGGAATCTGTCAGCAGGCAAACGGCCTTGGTACACTATGGGGCAGTTACGCCATTGAAGAAGAAGAAGAAATCTGTTAAAACGACTTAAAAAGGATTTTTAAATTTAATGCTCTTTTTTTTTTTTTGTACAAATTGAAATGCAAATAATCTAAATTTTTATATTAGATAAGTAGTATAATTCAGGGATGACGTATAACATAACTAAATTAATTTTTTTCCGAACATTAGATTTTGTATGCAGCTTTATAATATTTTTAGGGCAAAATTGATTATGAAATGTTCAAAAATTTATTTTTTAAATCTTTCTGTGTGTGTAATTAACTTCACAAAAATTTAAATTAATAAAAATTGGTAAAAAATTAAAACAAAAATTGGAAAAAAAAAATATCTTCTAATTCTTTTAATATTAATTTGGTTTTTTTTTCTTCCAGTAACAAGATTGGTTAGAGTTCACATTCAATTTTTTTTTTTCTTATCCCCATTGATCAGTAGCAACATCTAGACTAAGTTCAAGGAACCGTGTTGTGTAAAGGAAAGAGGGAAGGGACAGCTTCTGTTGTGAATGGAGCACCCGTAGGTAGAAGTCTGACTAGGCTCCGTAACGCTGAAGGGCAGTGATTTCTTGAAGGACTTTTCGGGGAAACTACCCAGCATTTGCTTATCGTATGGGGATAACTCACACCAGGTAGTCCTATTCACGTGGCAAAATGCTGTACATCCCAAACGCCATCGAGCCTCCTCGTATTTTGAAACAGTGTCTATAACTATGTCACCAGCGGATTGAACCTCAGCAGTAAAGGCTCGTTCTCACCGAGGCGTGAGGCGGCGATGCGTCACGCGGCAGAGAAGAAAATTTTTCGACCCCTTCACACCAAAACGTCAGAAATCGCTTTACGCCTAGTGAAGTTCCGGTTATTTCTACTGGATGGCAGACCTACTATTGGCTCAATCCAAGTCACATGACGCGGAAAGCATTTGAGAGTTGAAAGTTGGGCAACTCGAAGCGGTGGATTTCAACCGGTTTCAGGCGAACGCGGGGAAGCTAATGATTGGTCAACGCTTCATGTTTCAACGCCTCACGCCTCGGTGAGAACGAACGAGCCTTAATGCTCACTAGCTGCGCGTTTGCACTGAGCCACGAGCCGGGCAAAAAAAAGAATTTAATTTATAAATTTAATTTTTTACAAAAATTTAAATTTATTTAAAAAATTAACACAAAAATTTGAAAAAAAATAATATTTTTCTTTTTCTTCTAATATTAATTTGTATTTAGAGTTCATATTGAATTTTTATTTATTCATTCCTGATTTTCTGTTTTTTTTTTCTTTCACAGGCGAATTGAAAATGCGTGCTTTCGTAGCTTTATTTTTGTCTGTTGTGGTATGCAGTGCTTATGGTAATGACTGCACTGAGGAATCATGCACCAGAAGTAAGTTTTGATTTTGATATTGATTGTATAAAAATCATGATTTCTTTTATCTCAATAAGCAAATATGGTGTGTTAAAGAACTAAGATATTATTAAAATAAAATTATCTTTTAAATAATTTTTCAAAAAAAAAGTTCTGATTTATTTTGATTGGAACTTTATTGTTGTATCTGTGCTATTTATTCATAAAAATCAAGTAAGTGATTCCTTTGTATACATAAAACAATATCCATAATAAATTCATCATTACAGGCAATAAGTTAGATTTATAATTAATTTTATTACTTACTCATATCTAAATGAAAACAAAATAGTAAATTAACTTTTTATTCTTATGTATTTTGAATTGCTACAATAAATTCGTTGGAAAGAACTTTGCGAATAAGGAGTTAAAATATGTTTTAGTATGTTTCAATAATTTTCTGCATAAAATCATATATGAAATTAAATTAGATCTATTAGATCAATTTAATTATATTGAAGGTGGATAATATTATACTATAAGAAATTTGTATGTAAATTAATAAATTACAGGAATTGTGAATTGTATATCATCATTCATTAAATTTATTTTCTTTTGGGATACTTTATTTTTTCAAAAATTGAATTTTATGAATAATGAGTTAAAATTAGTTTTTATACGAAGAAATCCACGAGAAATAAATAATTTTTTTAATTCTAAAATAAATTTTGCATCCGATATTTTAAAATTAAACTTTCTATAATCATGCATTTTTTCTTATGGGTGAGATAAAATGCAAGAGATTTATACATCATGAGCATTTAGGTGTTATAGTATTTCTATAATGAATTAATTTAACTAAAAAAATGGCATCTACTAAAATGAGTGAAAATTCTAAAATTAGCACTTATTACAAGAATAAATGAATATGATTTAATTTTATTTAGGGTTTTAAACTGCTAGAAATGTATTGAAACTATATTACAAAGATGTAACTGTATTTCAAATTAAATAGATTAATATAATTAATCAAACATAAACTGTTTGCCAACGTCAAACCCTGTTAAATAAATATATTTTTTTTTATTAAACCTCTTTAAATTAGCTATAGCCGTTAAGCAAGACAAAATATACTTTTGCTTCATATTATTAACCTGCCATTTCTTTCGATTTGGTTGGATATATTCCAGTTTTTAAGACAGTTTTTATATTCAGAAATAAATGCTTCCAATTTAATAATTCTTCTAATTAATTTTAATAATGCTTCCAATTTTAAATTTTAGCGAAAATATTCGAACTGAAATTTCTTTTTTTTTTTTTTTTTTTTTTTTTTTTAATCACATACTTTAATATGCTTCCTTAATATATTGCCCGGGAGCTTGATGGCTGAGAGACTAGCGCTCTGCCTCTTGTTACCACTGGTTCTGCGCTCGAGTCCCGGAGGTGCCGTGGATGTTTATAGTAGCTCTGAGTCCCCTTTAAACTGCAGTTATTGGTCTAATATGATTGTTGGAAGTAGTGCTGACCACCCCAGTAAAAAGAAAATACCTCTTGTCTCGAAATCTGCCAGTAGGCAAACGGCACTGGTCCACAATGGGGCTGTTGCGCCAAGAATATGTTGGTTACTTAATTTTTAAATATAAATACAGAGACTTTTGTTAAATCTTCACTACCCATATATTTAAATCATCATCTTATTTCAAGCTTCACCTTAGAAAGAACGATTTAAAGATATTTTTTTATATGCAGTCAACTTTAGTTCAACATCCACTTTTTTATGGTGAAGAAAGAAGCAGTAATTTATACAGAAAGTGACTTAATGTAATGAACTGTAATTTTGAAATTTTGACAAAAGTTTAGAGTTAACTTTCCATAATCTATATAAGCAAAAATAGGCTTAATTTTCTAAATTGCTTTTCTTCTGGTGTTTTATATATTTATTGTTGTTTTTTAATTATTAACCAATTCACTAGCCATTATTCATTGAACTAGGAGAGAACAGAGTATTGAAGCTTGAGTATTTAATAGAGTATTGAAGCATGAGTATTTAACATAGTATTGAAGCTTCAGTTGAGTTTAACAGAGTATTGAAGCTTGAGTATTTAACATAAAGTATTTAATTGAAGCATTGAAACTTATTTAACACCATTGAGTTTTGAAGCTTGATTAATCAGAGTATTGAGAAGCTTGATTGTTTAATAGAGTATTGAAGCTTGGAATTTGTCACTTATGAATCTTTCTATTGCAGTGGAAACATGCTGCGAGGGGCCTGTTCCAGGAGTGTATGGCTGCTGTCCACAACCGAACGCCGTTTGCTGTTCAGACGGCCTGCACTGCTGCCCTGCGAACACTGTCTGCGACTTGTCTGCTGGCACCTGCGACAGCCTATCGGGAGAACGCTTTCCTTTCATCCCCCGCAAGAAGATAGACATTCCAGTCGAGGAACCCATGCGTTCTGCACCTCTTGTGAGAGCTAACCAGGTGAATGTCGTCTATTGTCCTGGTGGGCAATATTACTGTAATGATGGTAACACTTGTTGCAGGATGCCCACTGGACAGTACAGCTGTTGCCCATATCCCTATGCCAGCTGCTGTTTGGATGGAGTGCACTGCTGTCCAAGTGGGCTGCACTGCGACAATACCTCCCAGTATTGTCTGCGAGGATCCAATAGCTATGCTGCTCTCCTCAAGCGCCCAGCATTTCCCTTGTATTAGATTTCATTAGATTTTTGTGTTCTACTTAAATTGAGAAAGTGTTTTAAAGCATATATTAATTCCCCCTTTTTTTTTTTTTTCTCTTGTATTTTTTTGTTTAAAAAATAAACTTTCGTGACTTTGGCTGTTTCGTTCTTCTTTATGTTTCTCTCGTATGCCGCCATGAACACTGAAATAAGACCATACGCATATCCGGCCTTAACTTTTACTATTTTTATAAATCTGATATTTATTATTAATAATTTCTTTTTGCCTACAAGCACTTGAATTATCCTTCCTAGCAAAATATAACATCCATTTACAAATTATTCTGTATAAAAAAATAATTACATTTTTTTGGTATATACCAGGTCGTTTTAGAGGGCTGTTTAATTATCCTTTAAAAGATAACTATTTTAAAAAAAATTCCTTTTTTTTAACTTACCGAAAGAACCTTTCAAAATTAAAAGGCTATTTTTAGGTTATTTTCAGATTCTTTTACCAATATGTCTACTGTAAAATCTTTTAAACACTGGTATTTATGAATTTTCATAGATTAAACAATTTCATTGAATTACCTTTATAAATTTGGTTTTTATTTTAAATTTCCTTTTTTTTGTTTTTAGAGCACTTGAATTTTCCTCTAACATCGAATCATAAGACGAGTTTTCGAAAGATAAGAAAAAAAAAATACCCATTTCACTATATTTTTTCAGTTAGGCCATTGAATTTGTTTGATTTCTACTTTGAATATTTATCACGAGTTTTGAATTATTTATTTATTCCCTGCTTAAATTTCGCTAAAATTCCTAGTATCGTAATTTTTCGATAACTTGCTCAAAAGAGTACTCACGTCCGTAGCAAATCTTCAAGCTACACGTGCCCCCTGGGTTGTGCTAAATGAGTAACAGTGGTGCAGCACTTGCTTGTGGTATATAAAGATTAACTGTCTCTGTATTGCCAGCTACATTAGAACAACAACAACAAATTATTTTTCAAAGAATTGATAAAACATGCTTGGATATCATGAAAGTAATCTAAGATTTACAGATGAATAAATATAATTTCGTTCAACACCAATGGGACTCTGTTTCTTCTTGTATATGCCGCGATCACCCTACCGACAGGATGATGAGGGGAGAACATTGATTTCCGGGATTGCCCGTATTTGCGCGAATTTTCGAGAAAATCTGAAAAATCGATATGAGATGTGATCGATATGAGATGAAGATTAGGGCCTGAGATGGGTGTGATCTTGGTTCAGTAAATGAACATAATTCAGCAGGGCAAAATTCAAAGATGAAACGTTTAGCTGTCAAAGTGTTTTACCGACATTGAAAGACAGCACTGCATAACTACAACACAACAAATAAAAATAAACACACGGTAAATATTTACAAAATCATATTAAAGTAAGTTCTCTTAAAAAGGGTTATACCTTCCTATTGCTTGGGACCGCTACACCAAGACTGTTTACTCTTTTTCTTCCCATCCAATTGCTCAGTTCTTAAGTCTTAAGTGTCAACATGAGTTTGAAAAAATAACTGATCAACCTCGAACTCTTCCCCTTTCCTGTTCCTCATTTTTCATTCCCATGTTCATTATTGTTCACTATATTATTTGCTCACATTATTGAGAATGCATGGTGGATCATTATTGATATTCGATATGATCTTTTAATTTGATGATCAATTTATGTCACAATATTGAGATCACCCGAATCTCCTTGTTTCTATGAAATGTCACATACTATTTTGTTTCTACAACTCCACTTCTACTTGCCCTCAAATACGAATGTGAACTCGTCTGCGCGGGGCCTGAATGGCCAGGGTTTAGTACTCTGGCTCTCGGTGCCACAAGTTTCGAGTTCCCAGCGGTGGGATGCTTTGTAGTGGTTCGGAATCACTTTAAGCCGTAGGTCCCGATCTCCTATGACTGTAAGAGCGTCACGGTGCAGAAGTCAGACTTCACCTCCATCAGAACAGATGCTGCTCCATCAGAACAGAAAACAACAACAACACAGGCATTTTGAAGCTGCTTCTTTCCCTTCAATCATGAGCACATATGGGCTCGTGGGCTTGGACTAGATGTCTGCCAAGTGGGATAAGAAACAACAAACAACTCTTCCGCGCACGTCACTACCCGCCGTATATTTTTTCGCATTAGAACTTGTAGTATAGTGTGATCCAAAAGTCGCACAACACGTGCAAATAACTAAAAATGAAACAAACTAAAATGAAAATAACAAAACTAAAACTATACATAAGCTGAATCGAAAGAGGGCTTATTCAGAAGATTAAAAGGACAAAATTTTGTCGCTTTTTGTAGTATTGTCGCTTTATATGTTCAAAACGTGACACTTTTTCTCGAATACATGTACGAAAGTATTTTTCCAAATATCAGACCACTTTTTCAATTTTTTTAAATATCAATTTCAACGTTTGCTTTGAGTTTAGTTGTGAAATGTAAAAGATTAGCGTCTGATGGTAAATTCCATCAGACACTAATCTTTGATGAGAATAGAGGACTCTGGTGAAGCAACCACATGAGGATTTTCTGTGTCCAATATTCGTGTGTTTTGGCTGGTTAAAAATCTTTTTAAAGTTTCAACAACTTCTCAGTAAAAATTCATTGAGAAGTAATTTTCATGCATAAAAATTTTATTCTGCTTGGGAAAACTCATCTTGATAACGCACCAACAAATGGCCTTTAAAGCTGACAATCTAAACTGTAATCGAAAATTTTAACTTACTTAGGAAATAGTTACACTTAGGAAATTAATAAAATAATTAAAATAAATAAAATAATAAAATTAAAATAAAATAATTAAAATTAAAATAAAATAATTAAATAATTAAAATAAAATAATTAATAAACTAATTAAAATAATAAATAAATAAATAGTAAAATAAACAAATTAATAATAATAATTCCGTCTAACTTCCAGCTACATAGTTACTAATGTAAGTATACAATAGTATACTAATGTAATACATACTAATGATACTAAACATACTAAAAAAATTAGTGATCAACCGAGTGTTCAGTTGGAAATTAGGAATAATTAGAAATTTTTTTAAAAGTGTTCATTTACAGAGATCGTCTAGAAATTACAAGCAGGTACAAGAAAATGAAATAGGAGGAGCGAAGTACCTGGTGGTAAAGTATACTATAGGTGACTATTACAATATTGGCACAGTAATGCTGGTTTTATAGAATAATTCGAGTAACATGACTATTGATGTTGTTGGAATTTTTATGATTTGGTTCGCGCCACTCAGCGTCACGTGGTAGTTTTATAGAAATCGTTTGGAACCGATTCAGAATTGCGCTGTTGACGTGGAAACGGGCTGTTGGTTGCTGTGGAAACGGGCTGTTGGTTGCTGTGGAAACCAGGCTGTTGGTTGCTGTGGAAACGAGTTATTTTATTTTGAAAAGAACATTCTTCTTCCAGTTGAGCTTTTGCCTTTGAACTGTTACCATCAACCCTGTATATCTTTGTAAATATTGCTTGTAAATAAATGAAGATTCCATAAATGTTTGAATGGATTGATCAATACTTCTCGAACCACTAGAAAGCTGCGGCTAACCAGAAAAATTGAACCACCGATAGAAAGAAACCCGATAGTCGTAGTGACAGATGTCAAGGTTATTAAGGGGAGGGATTGGGTGATACATTTAGACTGGTAATTAGTTTTAAAATTTTTAGAGCGTGGAAATTTATTGCCCTCTATTGGATAGAATAGAGGTCAATAAATTGAAGTGAATGAATCATTATTAGCAGGTCTAGTTTAAGGTACTGGTGTGCTAGTGAATTTTTGATATTTAACAAATGGGAAGCAATTAGAAGCGGAGGAAATATGGAAGTATTATGTGGAAGTAGATATAATTTAATATTTTCTTAGAAAATGAATTTTCTTCAAAATGAGATTCACGGAAGCTTGAACTATAGAAAAAAAAGATCTAAACAATAATGTGGAGAAATAATGGGCTAATAAAGTTTCAAATAACAAATAATATAAAAAAAATTTTTAAGTCAATTCCTATTTTTTTTTCACTATATTGCAAGAAGTCCTTTATAAATAATTCTCATTCATTTTTTTTAAGTTTATCTGGCGCCATCTATTGGTAGATACACGCAACTTAAATCTAAAAAAACTAAAATGAATTAATTACATTTAATGACTGAATAAATATTTGAAAAAAAAAACTGTATTAACATCCAGTGTCATCCACTACAAGTTCGAAAAAATGTATTTGAACTTGAGTGGATGAATAAAAAGTATTTTATGAACGATTGAAAATTGGAACAAGATATATATAGGGAGAGTGGGAGCTAATAGAAGGAACTGAAAAAATAAATGCGCATAAAAAACGCAATCTGGATCTTGAATGAATTCCCATTCAATTACTGTTTTTTTTTGGATGGTATTAATTACGAAACACATAAAATTTTATATGCAGAGTATACTGTTATGGTTTTGTTATACAGACATCGTGTATAGTTAACATGTATTTATACAAACATGGGCATAGTTAATACTAACAAGGGCACCTCGGGCAACTGTCCGGCAGGCCAGTACCTTGAGCTAGACCAACTAATAATGATTTATTCCCAAAATTAGTAAATTATTCTAATCAGTTTGCATAAACTTCTATGAATTTCAAGAAGCAAATAGTGTCTAAAGTTACAGTTCTTTTATTTTGGCAGTCTGCTCAGAAATCATTTTATTTCGAATATCTCGTAATGATGTGGCTTAAATATTAGGTTAATTTTTGTTATTAAGTTTAATTATGAAGTGGTTTAATTATTAATTTAATTATTATTATTAAATTTAATTTTGAAGTGGCTTAATTATTAAGTTAATTATTATTAAGCTTAATTAAGAAGTGGTTTAATTACTAAGTTAATTATTATCAAGTTTAAGTATGTTAATTATTATTATTAAGTTTAATTATGAAGTTTAACTATTAAGCTTAACTAGAATAATCAATCGACCATTTAAATCTTAGAAGCACAAAAACTATGAGTAAATTTTATAGATACATAAAATAATAATAATAAGCAATTTGTAATTGATTTAATTTACAGTACAATGCTTTAGTCGGCGTTTTGATGATTTTATTTTCAATTTTCTAAATAATGGAGAAATTATCGCTTGAAACTTAATAAATTATTATGAAATATTAATTTACATGTATTATCTGAATATGAATCTGACATGTATTATTGAAAATCAACAAATATTTCCTTATGAATAAAAAAAATGTTTAACATCTAAATTTATAGGGTATTTTAACATTTCAGAAAATTACAAAAATCTTTTCAAAAATAAATAAATAAAATAAAAATAAATAAAATGCTTTTTCAGAAATTAGAAAAAAAATTCCATAATTTGAATAAAATTTTTCTAAATAAAATTGGAGATATTTTAATGTATGCATAAATATAACCGATTTATTCATACCGATTTAGAAGACGTCATTAAATGTAAAGGTAAATGTTTACATAAAAACCTTGAATTTACTTATTTTAATATAATTCTATTCTCCTATGAAGTTTTGTCAATCAATAAAAATTAATGAAACCTAAATTAAGAAAAATCAGAAATTTTTTTTTATCAGAAATTATTTTTAAAATTTAAAAATCTCATGAGGATTTGTTAAAATTATCTTTTTTTAAATAATTGATAAATTATTGACTCACTTTGAATTATTATTAATCAACGATAGTATAAAAATAAATTAATATAATTAGTATAAAAATATAAATTAATGTAATTATCTTAATAGTATAAATGCTAATAGCATAATAATAATATATAACAATAGTAGTGTAATTAATATAAATTAATGTCAATAATATAAACTAATATTTTTTTTTAATTTTGAAGATGTTTTCCAAAAGTTTAAAATTCAAGCAGAATTTTGTATAATAGCAACTCATTTTTGAATAATAAAAAAAATTACTAAGATGCTAATATTTTTATGGGAAAAAAAGGCTTACTAAATTTTCTGTTTGCAAAATCCTATTCGCTCGATATCAATCGTTATAATTTTTCACTAATTTCATTCCGAAATGCAAAGTTAGTTTAAAAATGTCATACAAAGCACCCCACGCTTTTAGAACAGTGACATTCATTTTCTCGTCAGTCATTTTATTCTTATGTTAACAATTATTTTTACTATTTAGTTTGATTAACACTAAAAGCATGTTTTTAAACTATAATATTTAAATGAGGTCCCGGTACGGAGGACTGGAACTATAGTTCTTACAATAATTTAATTGTGAGTAAAACAAAGGTTAAATGCGAATATGTCGAGCCAGCCACTATTCGAACTGAGAATTTCTTGATCCGTAATCAGGCGCGTTATCCATTGCGCCACTGTCCCACATAGGTTTGAATGTCTTAGGTACTTTCATTCTACACGGGTTAAATTGCTCTTTATAAGTTAAAATAAAATCACTCATCCTGGCGATCCTAATCATGATGAGATAATAAACTTGTCAAAATATTTTAGTGTCGTCGGTCCTTGATAAGTCTACAACGTTTCAATTAAATCGGATCGCTTAAAGTAGGGCAAAAATCGAGCCCAAAGAGTCAGTTACAAACAAACAAACATACAAACATACAGGTGAAACTAATAAAAGCTTATTAAAAAAGACTTACTAAATTTTTCTGTTTGCAAAATCCTATTCTGTTACACATCAAAAGAAAGATCATACAATGGGTTTAACGATGACAAAAATTTAATCTGGTTAATTTAATCTTGAGAAATTGTCTGATAATTTGAATCTATGTGAGTCAAGGGTGTTTTGTTATTTTTAAAAAAATGTGCAAAGAAGCTCTAAATAAACATGACTCTAATTATGACGTAGATGGATAAAATTTTAGTGATTATTATAAACTAATATATTTCTAACAAATAAAAAAAAAAACTGTCTTTATGCTGATAAAAAATTCAATTAATAGCAACTTTTTGGAACGAAAATCGATAGGAATTTTGATAATCCAAATTGATAATCTAGAAAAACTGTAAAGTAGAACTTTATAATCATATTTTTAAAATCCAAATAGTTTAATGTTATAAAAAATAGGTTATCTGAAAGTATCTGATGTATTTTTAAAAATCATAACACTTGCAATTTCCAAGTACAATTAATTTATGTTTTAGTCATATCAAGAGCATTATCACAGGTAGTAAGATATGATTTATGTTATATGACATCACGAGAGAAAGTCAACCTAAATTATGTCTGTTTAAAAAAAAAAATAATGCTGTATACTCCAATTCATTATCTAATTTAAAGATAAAATGCACATGACTTAGAAACAATAACTGTTTTTCTAAACAGCATTTGATAGGTGAGTGATATTTATCTTTTTTTATTTGGTAAGAGATACCTATATATATTTCGAAGGGTTAAAGAAAAAACATCATTGTGTGTGTTTTTTTTTCTTCTAGTCGTAGACAAATCAACCTGGTAAGTAATGTTAATTTTCTAAATTAGTGGTAACTGATTGCTGATCATTATTGTTAATATTGAGTTTTTGCATATTTTTATAGTATTGATAAAATAAATTTGAAATCTTATTCTTCATTATTAATAATTTTTTTTTAAATAACCACACCAAACTTTCTGATTAATTTATCTGTTGAGTTATGCAAAAATTCTGTTTGAAATGAAGAAAGTCATTCCTATAGAGTTTATACCCGAATTAAAAATTTTGCGTAGTTAAATTTTGCATAATTAAACATTTTGTTTATTTCAGTAAATCAATTTGAATCCATCTTAATAATCATTTTGATATTGCAAATAATATTAATTTTCTAAATTGATGTGGACTGATTTGCTGATCATTATTGTTAATATTGAGTTTTTGCATATTTTTATAGTATTAATAAAATAAAATTTAAATTCTGTTATAAACAAAAGAAATATTCTTTATATAGTTTATACCTTAATTTTTAAACATACTTAAAATTTTTGTTTATTTCAGTTAATCAATTAAAGCGAACTTAATTATTAATTTTACAAGTTTAACATTTATTTCATTTATTAAAAAAAAAACATTACAATAAAAGACGATTTCGTGTGCAAACAATTTTGAATTCTTCTATATATAGTAAATAATATTGAAGAAAGCATTCTAAGTAATTCAGTTATAAATAAAATAAAAATTTAAAACTTATTATTTTATTTAATTTATTATTTTTAATTTAAAATTTACTATTATTGTTCATTATTTTTAATAAATTTAAAAATTTATTATTTTTATTATAAAATTTATCATCATTATTTATTAATTTATTTATTATGTTAAATAAATTTTAAAATTTATTAATTTAAATTTAAAAAATTAAAAATTTATTATTTTAAACTTATTACTTTCAAATTTATTTTTATTTATTAAAATATTAAATGTAAATTTTTTTTTTTTTTTTAAATAAATTTTATTTTAATGAACATTTGAGCTTTTTGTGATTAAAATATAAATTGCTCGAATTGTTCTAATAATAGAATATAAAGAATGATTTAAATTTAACAATAGGTCATGAGTTTTTAACTTACTTTAAAGTAAATTAAAAATATTATTAATTATAAGTAGTATCAATTAATTTCGTCAAAAGTTATATACAACTACTAAAAAAATACTACGAAAAAAAAAAAAAAAAAAAAAAAAAAAAAAAAAAAAAAAAATGAAATACCATATGCCCCAGGAAATTTAAATTGAAAACTGGTCTTACTTTTTGGACACAGTAGTATAGCAGTAATAGATAATTCTTTATTTTTTTATTCATAATAATATAAACAAACTAATCAGTCATTGAAGTAATATAAATGTTTGTTTGAAGTCATTTCACTAGAAAATGAATTATTTGAATCTCAATTCTAACTTAAAAAAAAAAAATAATAATAATAATAAAAAATTGTTTAAATGGTAAATAGTATAATCGTAGAAAATTGAATCACATCTGAATTAGATAAAAAATACTTTTCAGAAATAATTTTTTTTTTAAAATTTAATTAAATTTAAAAATTTTAAATTTTAATTTTAAACTTTAAAAATTCAAATATGATTTTAAATTAGATATTTTTATTTAAGAGATACTGAAAATTGATAACTAAGCTATTTTTTGGTTCAAATACAAATATTACTAAAATGAGTCATAATATAAAAGAGCTAGTTAAATTAATGTTTAATTTAATGTTTTGTATGTGTAAATAAATAAATGTTTTTAACTATCCTATTTTATGTATAATTTATTTCAGAGACATCATAAACGTTTAACATAAACTGCGTTACAATTTTTTATTTATTTATTTATTTATTTATTTTTTTTATTTATTTATTTTTTTTTTTTTTTTGCGGAACATTAAGCTTTATATGTAACTTAAAATTTCTTAATAGTAAATCTGTTAACAAAATTTTCAATTAAATTTGATATCATTAATTTGGTGTGAAAATATAACTCGCTTTATGCAAAGTTTTGAAACAAAATGCCACCTAGATCTATGGATGTTTCATTTTTCAACAAAAAAGTTGTTGTGAGTTCATAATCAAATTTTTTTATGAATTTCTTTCTGATCTTTGCGTATTTTTCATAGGTGAAATAAAAATGCGTGCCTTCATTGCTTTGGTTTTCGCTGTTATGGTATGCGGTGTTTACTGTGGCGATTGTCCTCAAGAACTGTGCTCTGATCGTAAGTAGTGATATTCATGCTGTTGTTGTTGTTGTTGCTGTTGTAGTTGTTGTTGTTGCTGTTGTTGTTGTTATCGCATCCCTCATGGAAGGAGGGAAGAGGGCTGTAGCTTCTGTTCTGCTGAAACACCCGTACGTAGAAGTCTGACTTCTGCTCCGTGACGCTCTTACAGTTATAGGAGACCGGGACCTACGGCTTAAAAGGGGTTACGAACCACTACAAACATCCATGGCACCGCCGGGATTCGAACCCGAAACCCCTGGCGCCAGAGCACTAGACATTTGGCCATTCATGCTCTATTTATATTCATAATAGTAGTTAATGGGGGCCTGAATGGCCGAGTGGCTAGCGCTCTGGCGCTCTGTACCACAGGTTTCGGATTCGAGTCCCGAAGGTGCCATGGATATTTGTAATGGTTCGGAATCCACTTTAAACCGTAGGTCCCGGTCTAACAGGAGCGTTGCGGGGGCATTGTTACTCCGCTTCCGTGGCTTATCTTCAAGTTACACGCGCCCCCTGGGTAGTGCTAAGTAAGTAACATCTGTGCAGCGCTTGCCTTAAGGCCTCCGAGACTAAGTGTTTGCCAGCTCCATTAGAAAAAAAAATTTAATTCTGGCGCTCGGTACCACAGGTTTCGAGTTTGAGTCCCGGCGGTGCCATGAATGTTCATAGTGGTTCGGAATCCCTTTTAAGCCGTAAGTCCCGGTCTCATATGACTGTTGAGCGTTGGGCGTAGAGCTGACAACCCTACCTCTTAAAAAGAAAACGTCTCGAAATCTACCAGTAGGTAGATGGCCTTGGCCCATACTGGGTTGTTGCGCCAATGGTGATAAATATTAGTTAGTGAACTTGTTTAGAGCTTTTTTTTTAACTCAGTTCAAATATATATGATAGGAATGCCTTGCTTTTGTATTTAGGAAGCATTTTTAATTTTTTTTTTTTTATTCTTTAAAAATTAAAACTGAATTAACGTTTTATTACTTCTAAAATTTTTTTTTTATAAATATTGTTTAGTTTGAGGTTATAATGATTCATTTGCACATTATAATAAATAGTAAATCTATAAAACTATTTATGCATACATAAACTTCATTCGTAGTCAAAATTGTTAAAATCTATCCATGAATAGTTAAACTTTCTGTTTTTCATCATTTTTAATTGAATGTTAAAAATAATTTTAAATTAGTAAATAGATTACATAATGTATTCCATAATATAATAATGTCCGTATGTAATGTATTACATAATAAGTATGTAAAACAAGAAATGTAAATCTATGTAAAACAAGAAAATGCTATAAAAATAAAATTAAAAAATAAATAATAATAATACAAATAATAATAAAAAAAAATGAAAAAAAGAAAAAAAATGTAACAAAAATGTAAAAAAGATTAGAAATTAGTTTTAATGTTAATGAATATGTGTATAAACAAACTAGTAATTTCTCCTTAAATATCCAAATATCGAGTTTCTAGTCTTTGTTTGCAATCATGTAACTTAATTTATTTGACATAATAGTCATTCAAATATAAATGCAGTGAAAAATATCGCTTGAAAATGAAAAATGAATGAAATATCGCCTTGTTATAATATCCATTACAAAAGATGCAGTTTGAAGACTTTTTATTTACAGTCGATTCTTTAAGCTCTCACTTTTAATGGAAAGTGTGATTCTGATTGATTAAAAATGTAATAGCTAACGAGGAAACAAATTAAGATGGTTAATTTTGGAAAAAATGTTTAAAGTTTTTGTTCTTCATAATTTGTGTAAGCAAAAAATTACTATGCACTTAATTTTTTGCAATCGCGTTTTCTTCCTCAGTTTTTTCGAATTTCATCTTTGCTTTCTCTGTTTAAAATTCCCTGATCAATTTGATGCTGCAGAGTCTCAAGCATTCGCACTTATAAAACAAGTAATATATATAAAAAAAAAAATTTTAAGTCAATTCCTACTTTTTTCACTATACTGCAAAAAAAGTCCTTTACAAATAAAGTTGAAATTTGCCTCTTACATCTACTATAGATACATGCAACTTAAATCTTAAAAAAAACCTAAAAATAATTAATTAAATTTAATGAATGAATTAATATTTGAGAAAACTGTATCAACATCCAGTGTCATCCACTACAAGTTCAAACAAAAATGTATTTGAACTGGAGCGGATGAATACAAAGTATTCTATTAACGATTGAAAATTTGAATAAGATATATATAGGGAGAGTGTGAACTAATAATAGGAATTGAATGAACAAATCTAGCCACTATTCGTTCCTTTTATAAACTTCCTATAATCATGTATTTTCCTTATGGTTGAGGAGAAATGCATGAAGCTTATACATTATGAGCATTTAGGTGTTATAGTATTTCAATAACAAAACAAAAACAAAATAATAAATAACTTTTTTAACAAAAGCCATTTGTATTCATACTTAAAAAATACTTAGCCAATATATTCTTCTTCTTCAATGGCGCAACAGTTCTATGGTGTGCTAATGCCGTTTCCCTACCCATATACGTAAATCACTATCATCTATTTCATGCTCCGCCTTAAAAAAGACGATGTAAAGATATTTTTTTATACATGCAGTCAACTTTAGTTAAACATCCAATTTTATGGTGAAGAATGAAGTAGTAATTTATACTGAAAGTGGTTTAATGTAATAAAGTGTATTTTTAAATTTTGACAAAAGTTTAAAGTTAACTTTCCATAATCTATATAGTCTTAATTTTCTAATTTGCTTTTTCCTCTAGTGTTTTAGGGGCCTGTTGGCCGAATGGCTAGCGCTCGGTACCACAGGTTTCGGGTTCGAGTCCCGGCGGTACCATGGATGTTTGTAGTGGTTCGGAATCCACTTTAAACTGTAGGTCCCGGTCGGTTTAGCCTATGTGTGCATAAGATGACCGTAGAGCGATGAACCAAACCAAACCTCTAGTGTTTTATTTATTTATTGTTGTTTTTTTAACCACTAACCAATTGAAGCTTGGAAGTTGTCACTCATGAATCTTTCTGTTGTAGAGGAAACATGCTGTAATGGTCCATCTGCAGGATTGTATGGCTGCTGCCCAGCACCGAACGCCGTTTGTTGCACAGATGGACTGCACTGCTGTCCCGAAAACACTGTTTGCAACCTGACCGCTGGTACCTGTGATGACAAATCTGGGAAACGTGTTCCTTTCGACTTTCGCAGGAAGATAGTTGACAAACCGTCTGTCGTCTACTGTCCTGATGGTCAGTCGTTCTGCGATGATAGTACCACATGCTGCAAGATGCCCACTGGAGTGTATGGCTGCTGCCCATATCCGAATGCCGTCTGCTGTAACGATGGACTGCACTGCTGCCCAAGTGGTACTCAGTGTGATAGTACCTATCAATTTTGCCTTCAAGGTTTTCATGGCTATGCTGCTCTCTTCAAGCGACCAGCATACCCCTTGAATTAATTTAGGATTGTTAAATTTCCGTATTTCACTTAAATTATGTTGGACATTAAAAAAAATATATATTGTTCTGCTGTTTTAGTTTGTTATTTTAATTAAAAAAAATTTTTTTTTATGGCTATTTTTTTTTTTTCTTTCATTCTCATGTTTTAATCTTTTGTGCCTACTATAAATTGGTCTCATCTTGTAAAAATAATTCCCTTTAAAATAAATTTTACCGAAATCTCTGTATGCAAGAATTAACGATACTATTAAATGGAAAAGTTTAATGGATGGAATGGAAAAGTTTATGAATGAATAGAAGAGTTTATTAGTGAATGGAAGAGTTTAATGGATGGAATGGAAAAGTTTATGAATGAATGGAAAGTTTAATGGATGTAATGGAAAAGTTTATGAATGAATAGAAGAGTTTATTAGTGAATGGAAGAGTTTAATGGATGGAATGGAAAAGTTTATGAATGAATGGAAAGTTTAATGGATGGAATGGAAAAGTTTGTGAATGAATAGAAGAGTTTATTAGTGAATGGAAGAGTTTAATGGATGGAATGGAAAAGTTTATGAATGAATGGAAAGTTTAATGGATGGAATGGAAAAATTTATGAATGAATGGAAGAGTTTAATGGATGTAATGGAAAAGTTTAAGAATGAATAGAAGAGTTTATTAGTGAATGGAAGAGTTTAATGGATGGAATGGAAAAGTTTATGAATGAATGGAAAGTTTAATGGATGGAATGGAAAAGTTTGTGAATGAATAGAAGAGTTTATTAGTAAATGGAAGAGTTTAATGGATGGAATGGAAAAATTTATGAATGAATGGAAGAGTTTAATGGATGGAATGGAAAAGTTTATGAATGAATGGAAGAGTTTATTAGTGAATGGAAATGTTGAATAATGAATGAAAAAGTTTACTAACTTGTTTCATCTTTAATTGGGCAGAAAAATATTCTACAAATGTTTACACAGAAAAATAAAATACTTGTTTGAAAATTCTTATGCTTATAAATCAAACTATTTTTCAAAGCGGCGTAATCACAACAATTGATACATTGAAATATTTAAAATTCTTCGTTTGGTACAAATTTTTTTTTTTATGACAATTTTACTATGAACATCCCGTTATATATCTAAAACTAAGTTTTTATAAATTAATTATACAGTAGAACCCCTGTAAGTCGAACTTCAAGGAGACGCCAAATAATTCGAGTTATAGAGTTTTCGATTTATGGAGGATTTCGACATACGCGGATTTTGTAAGGATATATTCGACTTGTAGAGGTTTAGATTCTTTCTAACTTATTGTGAGTTAGAGCGGTAAAATAAATAAAAATTCAAGTTACAGAGGTAATAAACATGTTTATTTATTAGAGTTCAAATGAAATCAATAACAATAACAAGAATTACAATAAGAATATTTCATAGAATTGGTTATTCTATTTGCTGTATACTCATACATTGTTTTCTAAGAAACAATGACGTGCATTGTCGGCAAATCCTGTCGGTAACTTATTTTTCTTCGAGCTATAGAGGTAATTAGTTTCATATGATCGAGTTGTAAAGTTGGTAAAAAAAGTTTGTAAAATCAAACATTGCTAATGTTCGAGATAAAGAGGTCCGATTTTTTTTTTTTTTTTTTTTTGAGTTACGGAAGGAAAATATATACCAAAATGGCTTGTGGGGATTGACTAATTATTTCATATAGAGGGTTGAAATTTCGAGTAATGGAGGTTTTGGGGCTCGAAGGGAAGGGAACAACAAAAATTTTCGAGTTATGGAGGTTTTCGACTTATCGAGGTTCGACTTAAAGAGGTTCTACTGTATATATTACCAAATTTTTTTAGAGTTTTTAAAATAAGTCTTGAACATGAAGTTGCTTAAAATTTAAATTATTATGAAGTTTTCATTGAATTGCCCATTAACTATTTGCATTTTTTAATCTATTAGTTTCCTTTATCAATCTATGACTTTGAAATATGAATTGATTAACAGTAACACGAACGAATTTCAATGGTATAACAACAGTATAAAAAGGATATCAATAGTATAACGAATGCCATAGGAAATTAGTATGTTTTTGTAAAATTGAAAAAAAAATTATTTAAAAAATGAAATATTGTATCCATTGCTATTCATTTTAAAATTTAGTTAAACATTTTAATGTTATATAATTTTTATACAATTTGGTCATTGCACAAGCCAATTGTACAATTCTGTTTAAAAAATTCTTGAGGATGCTTTATTCCAAAATTTCTAATGATTTAATTTATTCATTTCGATTCATTTTAAAATTTTGTTAAAACATTTCAGTGTAAAACATATTATAGAGTTTTTGAAAAATTCTGATGGTGTTTTACTTCAAAATTTCTGGATGAAAATTTCTGATGATGCTTAAATTTTCTATAAAAAATTTCTCTTCACAAAGGCTTATTGCGTTATGCTTTTAAAAAAAATGGGTACAATGCATTAAGTAGTTATACCAGTATCATATCTTTACATTAAATAGGGTATTTGACATAGTCGATTTGAATCTATTTCAAAAAGTATTTTTTTTAACAAAAGAGAAAAAAGTATTGTAAATAATTTTAATTTAGTTCATTACTAATTTTTTTCAATAAATGGTCGTTTTTTGAATTGGACATTGTTTATATATTACAGGAGAGTAGATTATGTTGCCATAAAGGACGACATTATCAAATATGACATTGTGCTGTTACGACATAAGTTTTAATTAATAGAATTTTGGAACTAAAATTGAAATAAATTTTTGATTGAAATTCATTATTTAAAAACATATTGAAGACTTTTTCAATTGCATTTTTATAATGCAAATAGCTTCATTTTGTAAAAAAAAAAAAAATGGAATTATCTGAAAAAACGCCTTTGGCATATTTTTGAAATTATTATCCTTAAATTGTTCTAGTTGTGTGTCTAGTGATAAAGTTCTTTTATCTCACACAATGTCATGTGATTAGGTTAAGTGACATCATAAGCGAAAACAATGCTGAATTTTTCCAATATAAAAAAAAAAAATAGCTATATGTCTCCAACATTTATCTACATCGATAATAAAAGGCACATGGTTTATGAAATAAGAAAATATTTTTCTATAGACCAGTAAATAGGTGAAAAGTATTTAACTGCTTAGGTCACAACTTTTTGAACGTGATACAGTAATATTTCAAAGAGTTAAAAAAAATTTGATTGGTTTTCTTTTACTAGTTGTCAAATCACCCATATTTTCTCACAATATTCATTTTTAAATTGATTAGACTGACATGTCGATATTGTTATAATAAATTTTTGAATGTCTGTAGCATTTTTCCCAAGGGAAGAGTTGTGGCAGTTCTTTCTCAGGAGAGAGGAATGTATATTCTTTGACAAGTACATAATAACAAACTATCACTCAAATTTTACAGCAGATAACCAGCGCTGTGGGAAATTATATTACATGCAATTAGTGTTTTGTACTAATGAGAACATCCTGTCACTCAAATCTGATAGCAGATATTCGATATCATGTATAATGAGACATCATGAAATTAGTGATTCACTGTTTGACCATCACAGGTCGAAACAATTACAGATGGAATATGGACTACACCATGTGTTGTTGCATTGTGATTGGTGATAGACCATGGACTGAGGAAGTGTTCACTCTAATAAGAAGTGAGGGAAGCTAACCCTCCCCCTCTGACGAATTTTATTAAAAAGGAGGTTTTGGGTAAAGTAATAGGAGTGTTCTGCTATGAGTCGATAAGAAGTGTTGTCTTTTCTCTGAAGTGATTGAACAGGCCGGAGATTCCCCCTGTTTTCAAAGTAAGCCCTTTATGATTTCGTGTATCATGCCATGTGATAAGGTTTGCCGCACGTGTTTTGAGATTCGACGTATATAATTATTTATAAAGAAAGGAACATATATCATCCTCAATTTCTGCGAGTAAACAAGTAATACCTCCTCTTAAGTATTAATAGTAATATAAATACTTAAGAGGTAACATCTTATTAATGATAGCTAATTTTATATCAATATAAATTAGGACATAACAAAGTGATTAATAGTAGACAAACATGCATTTTTAAATAATAATAGCGAATTTTTGTTCATTGCCTTTTAAAAAATTATTATTGTTTTATCCTCGTGATAAATTTGTAAGTTTTGATAAAAAAAAAAAAAAAAAAAAAAATGAGATATCCGATAAACAATAAATGATAAGATGATGAACTTTTATCTGACAAAGAAAAAAATAAATGTTTTGGTAAGGTCATATTTTTATCTCTTATTCTGAGCGTGCTGTTTATTTTTATCTGTTATTTATATTCTCGTGAAACTAAGTTACAATGTAATCAGATGCGAAATTAGCTAATTTTATCTGACTGATCTCCATTTTTCTTGCACATTTCATATGTATCGATAAATTATCACAAATTAAGATAATTATTCAAATTTAATTTTATATAGAATTAATTTTTAAAAATTTAGATTAATAATCGCAAGAATGTAAAGCATTGACCAATTAGGAATTATAAATTTTTTTTCTAATTTGACAACTGGCAAATAATTAGACCGTTTTCTTGCAAGGGCGGCACCGACGTTGCTCGCTTAGCACTACCCAGGGGGAAGAGTGTAGCTTGAAGATAAGCTGCGGACGCGGAGTAACAATACCCCCGCAACACTCTACGATCGTGTTAGACCGGGACCTACGGTTTAAAGTGGCTTCAGAACCACTACAAACGTCAATGGCACTGCCGGGACTTCAACCCGAAATCTATAGTACCGATCTCAAAGGACCAGCCACTCGGCTATTCAGGGCCCTGGAATTTTTTTATATGACTTAAGCAGCAGGAAATGTTTTTATTTAATTGTGTTTAATAAAATTAAGGCTTCAAAAGATATCCAAAAACAAACAAGAAAATAATTTTTTTCGCAGAATGAGATATTTATATTCGCATATTAATAAAAATTCATTGCAACTTTTAAAAATACAATTCATTTTTTTTTTTTTTTTTTTTAGCTAAAACACAAACATCATTAAGTTTTGTAATAATACAACATCGTATATAAAAAATATATCAATAAATTAGACTGAAACAGTCGCCCTGCGAACAAAAATTCATGGCAACATTTAAAAATACAATTTAATTTTTTTTTAGTTAAAACACAAACATCATGAATTTTTATAATAATACAACATGTTATATAAAAAATATATCAATACATTAGACTGAAACAGTTGCACTGCAATTTTAAAAATCTCGCTAATTGCGTGGTGTAAATAATCAGAAAAAACAATGAGTATCACTACAATGAAACTCAAGAAACATGCCCGAATGAAAGATTTTATATCCTTCCAAGTTATTCTTGGTGTCTCTACATGTTTCCTAGGTTCCAGAGATGGCTTGATTCGACTACTTAAACCAACAAAGCGTTGTTGAACTTTGCTACTGTCCACAACTTCTTTGGTCTTTAGGTGACCGCTACAAAACAGCTTTTCAAAACTGTCCATCAAGACATGGATCAATACTTCATTCCGAACACTCCTTTCCTCATCAAGGGAGGCAATTAATACTTCAGATATCTCTTCCAATCTTTGGAGCACAGTTTCGTGTTCCTTATCCATTTCTTCCTTGATGTGTTCCGTATTGAACTGGATTTCTTCTTTTATTACAGCCATTTCTATTTCAAAATCGCTACGCAATTCTTTAAGGGGATTGTTTTTCGGGACTTTTGTTAGGGGAATTCCTGAATTGGAGGAGAAAGGATTGGTGAATGTTGAATGTCGCAACCGTCCATCTTTGGTGGAATGTGGGTCTTTTTACTTCCAGTTTCCTTCTGAGGTAGGTAGATCCCTCGTCCTCCATTTTTGTCGTTAAATATGAAGCTCATCTCCGAAGTCCTGCTTTTCAGGACACAAAATGAGAGATATTTCTCCTAGAGGGATAAAAAGTTATTTTTGCATTGCAGTTTTAGAGGAAAAACTTGTAAAACTTGCCGACATACAAATAAGCCACTTTGTAACCGTGATTCCTCCTACACACTGGCAAAAGCAACTTAATGAAAGGACATTCTGGCAAATAGATTTCTAGTCCGGCATCGATTGTCCAGTTTCAAATCAAGGATTGGAAATTTAACGTTTTATCTACCAAGCCATTCAGTTTTTTGTAATTCGGAAATATAAAATGAAGTTTGAAAGTAAAATATACTTCAATAAATAAAATTACAAAACAAAATATTTTTTTTTTTTTTTAGTATGCTGTACATAAATTTTTTTCTCAATTTTAACATTACAAATAAAAAACTTGAAGTTTGTATGCGTTTTTAAGCTCTTGAATATCGAATAAGCAAAATAACGAAGTTCAATATAATTAGTGAATACTTTAATAGGCAGGAAAGCTATCTTATGAAAAATTAACAAACATTCATTTCAGATGGATTCAAATACAATTGTTTAACAAGGGAAAAAATTCATTTCAGATGTATTTTAATTTCAATTAAAGTAATTTTAATTTTTAATCTTTAAAATTTTAAAATATTTCTCCTCTTGTCTTCTGCATAAGACAAGAGAAGAAACCCCATGGTAAGCCAAGGCCGTCTACCTACTGGCAGCTTTCGAGGAGATTTTTTTTTTTTTTTTTTTTAACGAGGTAAGGTCGTCAGCATTATGCACAACGCTCCACAATCATATTAGACCGTGACTTACGGTTTAGAGTGGATTCGAACCACTACAAACATCAACAGGACTTGAATCCAAAGTCTGTTGCACCGAGAGCCAATTGAAATTTTAAAACTACAATAATATTTTTAAAAAGTTTTAATACCAAAATATCATGAAAAGAATGCACATATCAACACTACCAATGTACAAAAAAAAAAAAAAAAAGTACAAAAGATGCAAAATACAAAAAGCACGAAAAGAAAAATATATTTTCGAGTTTATTCAGGTATAAATAGGAGAGATGACATAAATCGGAAATAAGAAATGAAATGAAAGAAATCAGACAAAAAACCAGCCTCGAGGATATTTCAAAGGAATTAAAGCAATAAAATCTAAATAAATAAAAAATATTTGTATGGTTCTTTATTTACTCAAAAAAAACTACTCGACCGATTTCGCTAAAATTTCACAATTTGTTCTCAATAGTGCCAAAAGTGTTAGGAGAGTAGTTTGAAAGAAATCAATAGATGGCGCAGTTATTTTTATAGTGTTAATTGAAAATTGGATTGCTCACATTTCTACTTTCTGTCAAAAAATAACATTCTGTACCGAGGCATTAAATACAAAAAATTAGTGAACGAAATTCTACAAAAAGAATTTCCCTATACAACAAATAACTTAAACTGAAGAAGGAAAAACAAAGGTACTTACGTATTAACGGTACCTTGGCGACAGTTGCGCCAATAAAGAGCACACGCGCCAAAAAATCGCATCTTGTTCTGTTTCTGGCAAATCCCAAATACGCATTTTCGTAGCATTACAAAATGGCGTCAAAACTCAGCAAATCTGCAGCCGTTATATTGGCGCCACTTAAAAACCGCCAAGTCTGTCGCCAAGGTACCGTTAATACGTATGTACCAAAACAAATATTAAAAACAGAAGTGAAACAGGAATAAAAAATGAATTAACACAATTTAATTCATGTCATTTTAATTGAGTAAATGAACTGATATAAAACTTCTATTGTGTTTATTTAATTCCTATATATATACTTGCATTTAGCAAGAACGAAATATTGCCAGGTCCATAAATATAAAAAGAATTCGTCGAACTCAAGAATGAATTTCAAGAAATAAAAGAACAGATTTGTTCAAAATCTTCCAGCCTAGAAATTATCTGAATTTGAATTGAACAAATTTAGATATTCTTCTGATAATTTATTACCGTCATAATTTTTTATATTTTCCTGTATGTATAATTGGTAAAAATTAGATTTCTAGATTAGTAATGTTGAAAGAAAGTAAAATGCTATACGTAACGTACCGTAACGGTAGGTGTTTAGTTGGAGTACCAGGGAATTTCCGTACCACCATATCAATAATTATTATTAAAAACAAAATTTTAAAATCAAAAGAAGAGCTAAAGAAAGAATGTTAAACGAGCCCACGCTCGGAGAGAATTTACAGGAGTAAAAAGGTTAGTAAATACAAAATTTAAAATAATAGTTCACAAAAGTTTTTAAAAATAAAAACTGTGGCAATTAAAAGGAGTTAAAAAATAACCGTTACGAAACCACGAAAACTTCTGGCTGGTTGAAGAGAAAGAAAAGGAAAGGGGAGGGCAGAGTTGCAACCGTCAATGATGGATGATTAGAATAGTGGCGCCATTTGTTATCGTTATATAAAACAATTTTAAAAGAATGGCTTAAAAACTGAACTTGACATCAGGGGCGGACATCCCACCGAAAAATTAACGTTTTTACTATACCTAGAAAAATTAACTTAATACCTCAAAGAACTCAAGATTATAACGTATAATACGCAAGTTATAGAAAGGAAATTAAGGTTTTTTTTTGTTCAGTGATACTCTAGAATATAAAATATTCATAACACAGGTGAGTGATATTTTCATATATCAGCTCAATACAGCCCTCTAGTTGACTCGATAAATTGGGCTGAAAAACTGAACATTTACAAAGATGAAAATATCAAAAAATTTAGCATAATGTATGTGTTTATTACAAACTTCATTGTATTAATCTTATGCGAGTTTATCTATTTTTAGTTTTTTTTTTCAAGGTCATTCAAATTTTCCAATTCTAATTTGAATCATCAAGCTTTTTAGAAATATGTTAATGCATCTATATTAAAAAACCTATAACTATAGAGGATTTTAAATGCCTTTCATTTAAAACTTACCCTCCCATTTTTGTCCCTCTTTTACACTCATGTCCATAAATTAAGGATAATGAAGTTCAGGCAAAGAAAGAGACAGAAGCAAAACAAATTTGACTTATTTGTAAAAGTCTATTTATTAAACAAAAGGTAAAGAGCAAAAAGATGCTATATGTTTGACATAATTAATAAATTTGCGATTTTTACTCCTGGAGCAAATTTCAAGAAAAAACCTATTTATAAAAAACAGTATAACATGGTTAGTATGATGGTTAATATGGAGTATTTCTCCCGGACGATGCAATACAGGCCTTACAACGCCTAGGCATGCTGAGTATCAAATTATCAATCTGATCGTGGGGAATATTACACCACTCCTCAAGCAATGCCCTCTGAAGTTCCGGTTGACAGGTGGGTGGGGGTTGACGGGCTGCAATTCGTCGACCAAGCATATCCCACACATGCTCTGTTGGATTCAAGTCCGGTGAGTATGCTGGCCAATCCATACGGGTGATATCCTCCAATTGAAGGCATTCGTCTACAATGTTTGCACGGTGAGGATGGGCGTTGTCATCCATAAACAGAAATTCAGCACCCATGACGCCCCGAAACAAACGTACATGTTGTTCCAGAATGACATCTCGATAGATGGGGCCTGTCAACGTTACACTCTGAACATGCAGGTCAGTTCTGGAACCAAGAATAATTCCTCCCCAAACGAGCCATCCTGCACCACCGTAACGGTGTCGTTCAATGGTGTTCTCTTGGTGGTAACGGGTACCTGGCGCTCTCTATATGAAAGTCCGGCGAGAATCAGACTGTAAACTAAACCTGGACTCGTCGGAAAACATCACACCAAACCATTGTTGCGGTGTCCACTATGCATGCTCTCTACTCCAGGTTAATCGCAGGCGATAGTGAGTTGCGGTAAGTGGAACACATCTGACAGGCCTACGAGCATAGAGACCAATGTGCCCTAAGCGTCTGGACACGGTCTGTCTTGAAACTGTCGTACCGGTAGCTGAAGAGAGCTGACGAGACAGGTCTGATGCTGTCTCCGTCTGTTTCTTTTGGCAGTAACTGCTAAATACCGGTCCTCATTTGGCGTTGTAACTCGGGGGCGACCTGTGCTGTAACTTCTACTCACATTACCATCATCTTGGAATCGTTGCCAAGGCCTGAAGATGACACTCTGGGCGATTCAAGTTCCTGGGATACTTCCAGCTGGGCACGTCCACATTCCAGTCGTCCGATAATTCTACCACGTAAAAAATCATCCAAATGCTTCCTTTGTGCCATAACTATGCGATTATTGCACTGAAAGGCTTTTAAAGCGCTTGTGAACAATTTTACTTCTTTGCCACCATTCCTTATATACCCCTCTCTTACACTCGTCATTGTGATATACTATCCGCGCCATCTGGTGGTTTCCTGTAATTTGCATATTCTTCTTCAAGATGTGTGTGATAATTCTACAGGTGAAATTTTTTATTTTAGAGTTCAATTTCTGTGTGATTCTGAATTATCCTTAATTTATGGACATGAGTGTACTTTACATTTGTTTACATAATAGATCTATTATATCAACATGTTAATTAAAAATTGTAACTGTAATTTTGTACGAATAATTAAAAAATTGAGTCATGTATAATTCTTCTGTTCACCTTAATTTATACTAACGAATATTTCTTTAGAACGAGTAGGTGAATGAATTTCAATTTTTTACAAACAAATTTATATAAATTGCTACAAGATCACACAATAATTCTTCTGTTCACTTAATTTATACGAAAGAATATTTCTTTAGAACGAGTGGATGAAATGAATTTCAATTCTTTACACACAAATTTATATAGCGCTACAAGATCATACAAATGTATATTCAACACTTTGTGTCTGTCATAAAAATTTTAAACAGCAATAAATATTTTAAAATCATTTTTAATATTACAACTACGTTTATATTAATTGTTCAACAATAATTGTATTTCTTTCAATTTTAATATTTGGGATAATATTAAATGCTTTCAATCTCAATTTACAAAGCTTGATTTAAAACAATATTATTGGGATAAAATAAACTTTATTGAGATTAAACTATTCCGATCAAAGCTCAATTTTATTTTTAGAACTTGTCATGAATTGTCATATATTTCAAAATGGGAATAAATTAAGTGGTATATTTCTTTTTTTTTTTTTTTTTAATTAAAATACGTTTCTTGAATTTGAAAATTTTATCTTTTTTAAATTATGTTTGTAATAAATTATTTCCTAAAATGGCATTCAAATCCAATGTTATTATGCAAACATTTATATACATTCTATGGAATAAAACATAACATAACTTCAATATTTTTACAATTTTTTTTAGGAAAAAAAAAAGATTTTTTTAATAAACCTTATTTAATAATAATAAGTACAATTTTAATGGAATTAGTTTCAATTACTCCAACTATTCATCGTGTAAAAATAAATGTATTTTGATTCGTAATAAAGAAAATGAGTATTATGTAAAATAAAATTTGCTAAAAATTTTTTAAAAAAATTAACCTCTTTCATTCTAAAATATAAAAAAGTAACTTATTTTATCAGCCAATTTTTTTATTATTTTGATTTTAAAAAAAAAATACTTTTTTTTTCCTTTATACTCGTAAATATATAAATACACTACTCACTTTTTAGAGGAGAAATCAATTTAATCTTTGATATTTAGTTTAAAGGAAAAAAAAAATTTTATTACTTCGTATCTGTATTTTTCGTGTTTGTATTATTTCGTACACAACTCTATTTCTGAAATGAGATTGAACCCATACAAAAAATTTATTCATGATTTAAAAGGAATGAATGATTTGAAATAAACTAATGATTTACTAGAACTCAGGAACTGAATTAATTGAAATGGAAAAGCCTCCTGGATAGCGTATTGGGTATCCAAACTGCCAAGGAATCGAACAAACAAGTAAAACCTTGTCAAATTTTTCGCATCTACCTATTACTATATTCCGATATGTCATGTAAAGCCTTGGTACAAATGGGAGTAAAGTTTAGTTTGGTTTTTCGCTCTACGGTCATCTTGTGCATACTTTAGGCTAATTAGTCCGGACCTACAGTTTAACGTGGATTTCGAACCACTCACACACATCCACGCCACCGCCGGGACATCTACCTATTACTATATTCAGATATGTCATGTAAAGCCTTGTACAAATGGGAGTAAAGTTAAGTTTGGTTTTCGCTCTACGGTCCTCTTGTGCATACTTTAGGCTAATTAGTCCGGACCTACAGTTTAACGTGGATTTCGAACCACTCACACACATCCATGCCACTGCCGGGGCATCTACCTATTACTATATTCAGATATGTCATGTAAAGCCTTGTACAAATGGGAGTAAAGTTTAGTTTGGTTTTTCGCTCTACGGTCCTCTTGTGCATACTTTAGGCTAATTAGTCCGGGACCTACAGTTTAACGTGGATTTCGAACCACTCACACACATCCATGCCACTGCCGGGGCATCTACCTATTACTATATTCAGATATGTCATGTAAAGCCTTGTACAAATGGGAGTAAAGTTTAGTTTGGTTTTTCGCTCTACGGTCCTCTTGTGCATACTTTAGGCTAATTAGACCGGGACCTACAGTTTAACGTGGATTTCAAACCACTCACACACATCCACGCCACCGCCGGGGCATCTACCTTATTACTATATTCAGATATGTCATGTAAAGCCTTGTACAAATGGGAGTAAAGTTTAGTTTGGTTTTTCGCTCTACGGTCCTTTGTGCATACTTTAGGCTAATTAGTCCGGGACCTACAGTTTAACGTGGATTTCGAACCACTCACACACATCCATGCCACTGCCGGGGCATCTACCTATTACTATATTCAGATATGTCATGTAAAGCCTTGTACAAATGGGAGTAAAGTTTAGTTTGGTTTTTCGCTCTACGGTCCTCTTGTGCATACTTTAGGCTAATTAGTCCGGGACCTACAGTTTAACGTGGATTTCGAACCACTCACACACATCCATGCCACTGCCGGTGCATCTACCTATTACTATATTCAGATATGTCATGAAAGCCTTGTACAAATGGGAGTAAAGTTTAGTTTGGTTTTTCGCTCTACGGTCCTCTTGTGCATACTTTAGGCTAATTAGTCCGGGACCTACAGTTTAACGTGGATTTCGAACCACTCACACACATCCACGCCACCGCCGGGGCATCTACCTATTACTATATTCAGATGTGTCATGTAAAGCCTTGTACAAATGGGAGTAAAGTTTAGTTTGGTTTTTCGCTCTACGGTCCTCTTGTGCATACTTTAGGCTAATTAGTCCGGGACCTACAGTTTAACGTGGATTTCGAACCACTCACACACATCCACGCCACCGCCGGGGCATCTACCTATTACTATATTCAGATATATCATGTAAAGCCTTGTACAAATGGGGAGTAAAGTTTAGTTTGGTTTTTCGCTCTACGGTCCTCTTGTGCATACTTTAGGCTAATTAGTCCGGGACCTACAGTTTAACGTGGATTTCGAACCACTCACACACATCCATGCCACTGCCGGGGCATCTACCTATTACTATATTCAGATATGTCATGTAAAGCCTTGTACAAATGGGAGTAAAGTTTAGTTTGGTTTTTCGCTCTACGGTCCTCTTGTGCATACTTTAGGCTAATTAGTCCGGGACCTACAGTTTAACGTGGATTTCGAACCACTCACACACATCCATGCCACTGCCGGGGCATCTACCTATTACTATATTCAGATATGTCATGTAAAGCCTTGTACAAATGGGAGTAAAGTTTAGTTTGGTTTTTCGCTCTACGGTCCTTTGTATACTTTAGGCTAATTAGTCCGGGACCTACAGTTTAACGTGGATTTCGAACCACTCACACACATCCACGCCACCGCCGGGGCATCTACTATTACTATATTCAGATACGTCATGTAAAGCCTTGTACAAATGGTAGTAAAGTTTAGTTTGGTTTTTCGCTCTACGGTCATCTTGTGCATACTTTAGGCTAATTAGTCCGGGACCTACAGTTTAACGTGGATTTCGAACCACTCACACACATCCATGCCACCGCCGGGGCATCTACCTATTACTATATTCAGATATGTCATGTAAAGCCTTGGTACAAATGGGAGTAAAGTTTAGTTTGGTTTTTCGCTCTACGGTCATCTTGTGCATACTTTAGGCTAATTAGTCCGGGACCTACAGTTTAACGTGGATTTCGAACCACTCACACACATCCATGCCACCGCCGGGATTCGGACCTGAACTTGTTGTACGACGGGAGTACGAGTCGAGTCTTGCTCTCGTGTCGCCTTCTGACAGCGAAAATCAAACCATGTTATCTCAGCTGATCATAAATAGGATCGAAGAGAATTGCTTTGATGTGCGGAAGAACCTGACTTGGTCGGAGCTGGAAAGAGATACGGATTTTGTCAGACCGATTTATGATTGGCATATTCGTCTCCCTGTCTGTAAGCGGCTTAAGAGATAATAACAAAAAAATCAAATGGCAGGAAAGTCTTCCTTTTGGTTCGAATATGAAGAGAGAAGATTCTGAATCCCTCAATTGTCACCCGGAGGGAGGGGGATAATACTCGTTCCAAATTGCCCGATAGCGCTGAATATGCTCTATATATGATGTTTTAAGGAAAATGACCTCAGACACAATACCAAGCATTTGTAAACTAAAACAAGAACTATCTAAATACCATAAATAGAATTTGCCAACCCTCCGGATCTACTTCTACAAGGCGGGTGCAGTGTAGAAGACAAAAGTGGGCATCCTTTTTAACTATGAATTTGCTAGGTATCTGTCATTCTAATGACGAATGACTTCTCATGCAATATCTATTATTTGTAAGCAAAACCAGGAATGATCCAAATCCTAATTAAACAGGATTTCTTGATTTTTTTTCTCTAACCATTTTTTATAATGAAAATTTTTTCTTTAAAATATTTTTTTTAATGTAGCTGGCAAATACTTAAACAGTTGTCTTTTATGACATAAACAAGAGCTGCAGCGACATTACTCACTTAGCACGAACCAGGGGGAGCGTATAGCTTGAAGATAAGCTACGAACGCCTGCGGCTTAAAATGGATTCCGAACCACTACAAACATCAGTGGCACCGGCGGAACTCGAACCCGAAAACCTGTGCTACTGAGAGCTAGCCACTTGGTCATCAAGCCTCTTTCTTTAAAATATTTTTCCCATAAAAATATTCCCCTCATAGAATTTTCAAGAATCTGTTTCTAACTATTCCTGTTACACCAAAATACATTTTTAATCTTCCGCAACTGAAAATATTGGGTTTGCAAGAAAGTAATTTCGGTTTTCACTATTTAAATTTCGGTTTCACATGATAGCAAAAAACCGAACATATTTTTGCCAACCCACTGTAATTTATGAAAATATGACCTTTCTGCCATCGAGGCAGCATTTTCGAAATATATTTTGCAAACCAAAGAAGAATTATCAAACACTTTATGTTTTATCACGCTTAAGTACTATATATAAAATACAATTCTGTGGGTAAATAGCACTTACTGATTTTTTAAACTCTAATTGTTCAACGAAGTTTATAATTTGCAGGAGAAGTTATTGAAGATGGAAGTTTATTTTGATGTGAGTATTTTCTTAATGTTTACGATGGATAGAGACTGTATTTTACAAATTTAAAATATTGCATGTTTATGTATTTAAAAGACTAATAATAAATTCTGAACATCTAGAGTATTGTAATTATTATTTCTATTGATTAATAAAGTATTCATTTTAAACCTAATGCTAATTAAAGGTTTTTTTATACAGTAGCTTTGTATTGAAGGCAGCAAATTAAAGCAGTTAAATGCTTTAATTCTTTTAATAATCTCCATGCTTAAGATATAGGAGAGCGTAAATTTTTTTTTTTTTTTTTTTTTAATATAAAAGTCTATTCACTATTGGCAAAGTTTTCATATGAACTTTAAATTTTAAAATGAATAGGTATTAAATCCTTGTATCTAAATTTAAAATAAAACTGAGTTTTATTAATAGTTCTTGTATTGGAAGGGGAACAATATATATGTAAATGTATAGTGCACTTCAGTTTCGTGAATACTGCATATGTGCAATCTTGCAATAAAGCAAAAGTTTAGCTCTGTTTTAAAAACTGAGATTAAAGCTATGTATGTTATGGGGGAAGGGGGGGGAAGTTCAGTAATTTTTATTTAGTTTTCTACAATTTTATTTCATTACAAATGCAATTATACATTACGATATGCTTATTGTAGAAATATTGGTTTATAACGTTCCTTAAAAAAATCCCTCTTACAAACTTTTGTGACATGATATTTGGTTTGTTCACATAAATGACCATAAGTTGAACTCTCATTTAAAAAAAAAAGATGTAATTGTTTAATATTGTGAGCATTTTTCTACTTTTTTTGAAATCATTGTTTCCCTTTCTAATTTACACACAGTAAACTTTTGTCGAAAAAGCACTCTTAAATTGATATTAACTTTCAAATCCATACATTAATGGATTTGAACCATGTTCTATTTTATCTCGCAGCTTGCAAATAAATCATTTGGCTAAATATTTTTACATTAATACTATAAAAGTCTGCTTCTTGTTTGAACGATTCAGACAAATTATAGTCAGTCTTTTAACGTCTTGTTCAATAAAATGCCAACTTTGATTTATTTTTCATACTTTCACTTGCGCAACTTTTCAATTTCATTTTCCAGAATGATGGCAAGCTACTTAAATGCTTTTACAAAGAACCAAAATTCAAAATAGCCAAGAGCTTCCTCCTGACAGTCGTTGACTGCACGTGTTGCATAGCAACTTGGAGCTTGGCTGTCTACCTCGTGTTCTTGAAAGCTCTGTTCGTGCTCTCTTGCGGCCTCCTCTTCCCCATTGCCAGCCCCAGGCCTTCCCGTAGGTGGTCGACATTCTTTTGATTACGTATTTTTTAATCTGTAAATATGGCTCTTATTTAGATCTTAGCATAGTTTTCTTTCCATTAATTTAAACTGTATAAGATGGACTCGTATCGCTATTGAAGAGAATTTGATAAAATCACTCGTAGAATTTTGTTATTTTTAGTATCTTCCATTGACAATTAGGAAGTTTTTATCAACAATTCTAGCGATAATTTAAAATTAAGTAAAAAACAAATATGCGTTTTTTCAAAATATATAATCAAAGATGAAGAAATCGTGTTTTTAAAATGTCTATTCTTGGCGATCGTAAAGCAAAGAAAAAAAAAAATTATGAAGGAATGATTGAAATGGCATTCTCCATTTAATATACAATAAAAATGAATCATAAATAAAATTCGTAAATATCTGTCATAACTACGATCTTGCATCATGAATTATTGCGCGTTCATCGGATTTCTTTCAAGATATTGAAGTAAATGAATTTAAAGAATCTTAAGTTAAGGAAGTTTAAATTATTTGATCATAAATAATATCGTAACATTTTAAACAAATTGATCATAATTCATTGTCATCAAAATAATTCATCTTGAATATGTTGCTTTATAATCCCACTTTGTCGACATCAACATCTAGACCAAGTCCATGGACCCGTGACGAGTCATGATAAAGGGTAAAAATAAAATGGCTTCTTTTTTGTCCTTGACCTTGCAGCACCAAGACATAGTGTACCCATAGGGAGAAGCTTGACTTTACCCCTGACACTAGGTACCCATTTGTTTCCTTCTACGACCTGCATAAGTTACAGTGGGGATATTTTAACCCGGATCCGCACTTGACTCATCTTAAATATTGCTCTGTTTTATAAAGTTGCTATGACAATCATTTCAAACATGCTATTTTATGAATTCGCCTATAATACGAATAATCCAGTGCTGGAATATTTCCAATAACATGAATCTAAAGAATGTCAGGGTCTAAAACGTCTATCTTTTCATACTAAATAATGAGCAATTTTCATACAACAATATAATGAGCAGGAGTCATAACAATATCGTGATGTTTGTCGGCCGCCACCATATAGATCAAGATTTCCTTTTGGCTAATGGGGAGACTATCTTGTGTTAAGGAAAAGTTCACATTCATTTGGTTTGGTTTGTTGCTCTACTGTCATTTTTTGCACACTTTAGGCTAATTCGACTGGGACCTATGGTTTAACTGGGATTAAACCACTAGTAAACATCCATGATACTGTTGGGATTTGAACCTGAAGAATATAGTACCAAAGACCATAACGCTAGCCAATTGTCCATCAGGCCGCTTATATTCAAGGAGTTTCGTAAAACTAAAATTAAAAGAAATGTGGAACAAAACAAGCTTCCAATTAAATGATGATCTAGCTATTCGGGCGTGAACCTAACTTATAACCGTATGTGTATATATAATGTATAGAACATTTAATTATGCATCCAAAGCTTTAATTTTGCAATCTAGCTTACGCAATACAATTACAACTCAAATTCATGTCATCTTTAACCATCATTTCAGCTGCCATTTCCCCAAAAGAAAATGGTGGTCAAAGAAGCAGAAAAACCTCTGTACAGACGAAAAGCGAAATAGAGCCACAGACAGAATGTCCTTCAGAAGATATTAAAAAGGATTCAGACTCTGAGACAGAACTTGGTGTTCTGACAGATCAGCCGGGAAAACTTCCAATCGCCAGTCTTCAGAGGTGGATGTGTCGGAAGCCGAGAGTACTGGGTCCAGCAGCAAACGCCATTCCAAAGTTGCTCATTTGCAGGAAGCGGGACGAGCTACTCCAGAAGGACAGTCGGATGTTAATAGCTAATGGGTTTTTAATGTAAATATTTTTATAATTGCTGTTCTTGTATTTAAAATTTTAACTAATTCTGTTAACACTGTTAGTCTCGAATTCAATAAATGAAATTGCCAAGTTTGCATTATTCTGTCTGGATCAATAGTTTTTAAATCAATTTTAAAGTATCTTGTAACAAAGTTAATTGTATCGCGTTTTTTTAAACGTTTTCAACCAACTTTAAACTGCTATTTAAGAACAATTCGAGGTATCTCAGCCTTTATCAATTTTTGATAATGCACATACACTTCCACCGGAAACTTGCAAAAGCGAGATTTTATACATATTGTAAATGTATAAAATCTCGCTATATAGTCAACAGCTAATGGGAATAATATATAGTAACTATAATATATAGTCTATCGAACTATGTGCAAATATATGAAACACTAAACAGCCAAATTCAGTTCTACAATAGTGTCAAAATGATATAAATACTTTCAGATTGAATTTTTTTTCCAATTTGGAAACAAAATTTAACTGTTTATCTGCTAGTCGGCCTTATTTGTATATAATTTGGAATGAATAAATTCACCCTGTTCACTGACCACAAACCATTTGGCATTACTTTTTCATCAAAAAAATTTTAAAACAAAGCCTCACCTAGACAGAAAATATCTGAAGCATAGTGTATATTCAACATATATCCGATAAAGAAAACATCCTCACTGCTGCCTTGTTAAAAATAGATGAACTGCAGATATGTCCACTAATTGAAAACAAGTCGTATTCAGAGTTCAGGAGTTAGATATGAAATAAAAATCAAGGTTGACATGATCTCTTCAAATCATTTTACTTGGATTAGGCAGAACTTGGCACACCAATTTCCATCTTGCATCAGCTGTACTTTTTATGTAAACACATCCGGTTACCATGTTACCATGTTACTTTGAAAAAAAAGGCATTCTCAATCATGCTCTATCTGAATTTGTTAAAACTTTAAAAGAAAATTTTCAAGAACTAAATATGTTCCATTAATTTTAAAGACTTAAAAGCTTGCTCGCATATCTTTGTTGGAACGGACAGTATCTGCCGTGCCTTCAACCACCATATGAAATTTAAAAAAAAAAAAAAAAAAAAAAAAAAAAAAAAAAAAAACTAAATACGATTAAAGTAAAGGATAAAAAGTCAACGTGTCAATCGACTATGTAAAGCCCTGGGGTGTTTGTTTTTTTTTTTGATAACTGATGAATACATCAATTGGTCAAGCCAGAATGAACTTTGAATCGAAAGTAGTAATGAAAATTAACAGAAAACGTCAACTGTATTGAAATCTAAATATGAACAGCCTTCTTAACTTCGGATAGCAGAAGTTTGCACAGGGCCATTTTCCAAAATTGACGTTTAGTTGGACTACCTGCTCGTTATATTTGAAGGTTTTTATCGTTCACTGCCTCACTCAGCGGGGGTCGAGACGTGATGTTTCAATCCTAACGTCTAGCGGCAAGCTAAAAAGTCTGGCTTTTAAACCTTCAATCGATTATTTTCTGCATTTCAAGCTAAAAACAAATTTTACTATGGAACCTCGCTGTTCAAGGAGTAAATGTTAACTCATCGTTGCAGCTATAACTTATTTATGCATAGTTTTATTCAATTATAAATATTAATTTTCCTAATTAAATGCTGTAGGGTGGATATGAATATTATTTCATCGTACAATCTTAACTTATGGTAGATGGGTGCATATATAATTGTATAGCCATATGTAAATTATCAATTTAAATACTTAATCACAACAAGCAAATATTTGCTTCATTGGAAAGCTACGAATTATAGTACACACCATCCCAGGAAGAACGAAACACTAATTGCAAACAAGAAAAAGTTGTCCTGTAGTTTCCTGTTAATAACCTTCAAGAATTGTCTGTTTTTACACTAACATATTCCTGCACAATATATTTTTTTTTTTTTTCCATATGATTCGTTCAATAGACGGAAATTTAATGGATCACATTTTTAAAAGTTAATTTGGCAAAATCTGCCGACAAATATTCTTTTGATATTATGTAATAAAGATTCATTTGTCTGACTCGCAACTCTCTAGTGACATTTTGCTCTTCTAATAATTGTTATAACATCAAACTACTAGTGAGATTAAGCCATTTTTTCAAAATATAAAGTAAATATCTTAAGTGAGTCCATATTTATCTTTTATTTCTATATTAAAGATAAGGTGGCGGGGAAAATCAATCATTTTTCTGAACATGACGGTTGCTACAGGAACAGATAAATCCGAACAGCAAATCCATTTCATAGGCTTTTAGTTCAAGTTTGTTTCATTGGCAAACTTAGCCCTGTTGCAACAGCCTGTTTTCATTTTTCCAGGTAAAACTCACCATTCTATAAAGGCATCCAATAGGAAGGAAGGAAGATCTATTTTGTTTATTACTTATTAAATGGGTAAAATATGGCCATTAAGACAGTAATTGGGTGGAAAGAATTTATGCCCAATATTGGCATCTTATACCAATTCATTTATCAAGAAGAAAGACTTCTCGTGATGAACACCAAATGACAAACCTATAAGTATACAACTTTTAAAGGTATAAGTACCTTTTAAAAGAATTGCAAATACAAAAAAATTAAAGACATGGAATATTTTTTTAGATTCTTATAACTACTCTACAATTAAAGAAATTAAAAAAACTGGAAAAAATTATTTCTATGATCTTTTTAATGATAAAAAAAATTTGGTTTTCTCAATTTTTTTTATAATTTTAAATGAATTCATGTCAACCAACTATATATTTTATGTGTCATCTAACATGTAAAATTTCTTTTTTAATTGAAATTTAAATGCTAACCATAAAAAAAAAAAAAAAAAATGAATTAATTGGTATTTGAAGAGTTTTTGGTCTGAATATAAATATTTAATTTCATAGAAATGTACATTTTACAGATATGCCATATGATATATCCATATAAGTCATGAAATTTCCATTAGGAATTTTTTCACTTTCAAAGCTTATTAAATCACGTAAAAATATTCAAAACTTTTTCTAAAATTCTTAAACACTTTTTTTTTCCCTTTACATTTCATTAGAAAATATGACACATTTTTAACTTAAAATTCTATTACAATGTAAATGTCATATATAAAATATTAAATGCCATTATCCTCACCTCCAATTTAAATAGGGAGGGCTGTTATTTTTAATTAATAGCTCTAACTATAAAGTCAGTGGTGTGTGATTTTGGGGTTTCGGAAAAAACTTTACACATCTATCGATTTGGGATTTTCTTAATTCTATATTCAAGTAAGTCAAATTTCATTGAAATCTAATATACCGAGATAAAATATTTTTATAAAGGTGTGATTAATTTAATTTGAAAAGATCCATAAAAAAAAAAAATTAATTTAACGTACAGAATGGAATTAAATACAAATGATGCTTTTGACCTTCTATATTTTTTACCCGAGATTTATTTGTCACTTGAAAAGCAGATATATAGCAGATTCAGCATTACTAAAGGTGCCACTACAATGTACCGATTTTTTTCTTTTCTTTACCTCCCATACCTAGAGCTTAGTAGCCTCCTACCAATGAAAGCAGTAAGAATGGAACATAAGTGGATCTCATGTATACCTCACCAATGGGTATTAAGGGGAGGGAGGTATTTTTAAGGGTAATTGTACAGTATTTGAGTGGCATATGGGAGAAAACCTAGAAAATTACCACCAGGTAGTCTTACTATCAATGCAAGATTCTTTACGTATATTATACCATGAAAAATTTGGAATAAGCATCCTAAGAGATATCTAGGGAGGGTTGCATTATCTTCCTCCTTAAGTTCAATGGAAGAACTTAATGGGACCTGAATGGCCGAGTGTCTAGCGCTTGGTGCCACAGGTTTCGGGTTCGAGTCCCGGTGGTGCCATGGATGTTTGTAGTGGTTCGAATCCACTTTAAGCCGTAGGTCCCGGTCTCCTATGACTGTAAGAGCGTCATGGAGCAGAAGAGCGGAGGAACTTCTACCTATGGGTGCTCCATCAGAACAGAAGCTGCACCCTCCTCCCATGAGGGACATGACAACAACAAGAACTTAATGGCCAATGGATTTTTGTGATCAACTTGGCAGTGGCATATGAACTTTTAAATTTGGCGCTGCTAGACAGATTTTCAATTAACAATGAATCCCAACATTTGCCAGATCCTTGAGTATTATAATACATTGATTTACATTATGCTTCTTTTTTGTTGTTGTTCTCATTGTAAATGAACAAAATATTTTCAATATTCGATGAAAGTATAAAGAAAGAGTGCAAAGTTATAAACTAATATGCAATTTATTATGCTTCGTTTGCCATACAAGAACACAGATGAATGCTAGTTTCTAGAGAAACATTTTTTAAAAATTTACAATGATTTAGTAAAACTCCACATGCAAAGTTTATGATACACATCCCCATGCGTAGTTCCTCTGTTCAGTAGTCCACCAAATACTTGAATTTAAGCCAAAATGTTATGTTCATTCCAAGATGGTTCATTAAAATCGCATGTATAAAAATCAAAACTGTTAATTGTTCATTATGTCTCATTTTACACACACAAAAAAAAATTTCTTTTTTAAAAATTAAACACAAAAAGTCTTTTTTAATTTTTAAAATAGAACACTGTTTTGTGTTACACTTATACGTCAGATCGCAGCACAATTTTAAATTCACACACATCCAGTGTTTCAGATGAATATTTACAAATGTATCCACTTTTCTGACTTGAACAATTCACAACAGTTTCAATATATCAAACAATACAATTTTAGAATACTTTTTAATTTAAGATTTTCTAACATCACACAAAATGTGAATATTTTTAAGCATGACCGAATCTGGCTACTTTACAATGACATATAACAATGAATGGTTTATTAAAACACAAATTAATCAACTGCAAAAAATTCAATAAGGGTGAAATAAAAAGTTCATAGTTAATTTTTAATGATAAAAAAATTTAAATTGTAAGAATATTCTTTGTGAAATGAATATTTATAAGACAGTGTTTTATTAGAATTTTGTAATATTTTTTTTTTTTCTGTCCTAATAATAAAGCAACAAATTTGTACACAATAAATAACAAAAATTCATTTTTGAAATAATTTTCTACAGTAGAAAGGATTAGATTTTAATACTTTATAAAATAAAAATAAAAATACTTTATACGGACCGAAAAAAAATTCATTTCATGTACTACATAAAAAGAATTTTAATTTACAATAAATTAATGAAAGAAAAGCTAAAACAATTTTTCAGTTTATATAGTATACAAGTGCTTTCACATATAAGTATACTAATAAATCTGAAAGTATAAATCAATTAAAATATTGAATTTTTTTTTCAAAGATTGTGCTTTCGTCACAAAAGGAAATGCTTAAAAATACATAAATACATCATTAATCAACAGAAATATAGCTATACAAAATAACACACCATAAATTTATCATATGAGCTTTTATTAAACTTAGTCCCTCATTAAGAATGTCCACACAGAAAAATAAGTATAAGTTCATGTTTTGCTCAACTGAAGAGGTTTCTATACACAAAAATTAAAATATTGAGCATAAAGTTGCACAACAACGAGAAGTTTTCTAAGCATTAAATTGGCAAACAATTTACAATTTAGTCATATTAAAATTCTTGTATAGTGTAAGAAATGTGATTAACTACCCATCAAGAAATATACATACAGTTTATTGCTGAGAGCAATGAATGAAATCCTAAAGCAAAAATCGCAAGGAAAAAAAATTCCAATTAGAAAAAAAAAAATATTTTTTTTTAAATTTTTTACATCACTGGTGTATAGTACTGTAATGAAAAGGATGATAACCATATATATGCACACATGAGAATACTAAGTTTAAACAAAAAACTTGATGATTCCAAAAAAAAAAGGATAAAAACTTTTACAGAATGCTATATGAGATAACCTATATTATTAAAATACAGAGATACAATTAAATCTTAGCAATGAAACAGGAGGAAAAAACTATACAAAAAAATCTTAACATATTTCAGCTAATACTTAAAATACAAACAATAAAACAGACGTATAGAGTTCTACATTTGCGAAAATGTATTACAATATATAGTATCACTTGGTATCCTTCCTGTTGTGCATTCGGCATCTCCTTTTATGCAAAAATAGAGGCACTATACTACTGCATGAATACAAAGACATGTATGAAGTAATTACAATGAAATCTATTATTGCACATATCGACAGAAATCTAACAAAGAAGATACGCTAAGCAAGTTTTATTATAAAGGTACAAAAAATCAGTTAACAAAATAATTTCACTATTACAAAGTCTACTGAGTAACAGAAACAGCTATTCTTGTGAAATTTACATGTTATATACAAAATTGCATTGTTTCTTAATTTTAAAAATAAATTAATGCGGGTAGGTTTCTGTTATAATTATTCGTATTTTTCCTCCCCTCCACCATATGAGTTGAAATTCAATTAAATGTACTTGAAATAAAAAAAAAAAAAAATTGTGAAATATATACAAAATTATAATCTTATTCATATGAGGAAAACAATAATAATTGGATATTTAATCCATTACTAATAATTCTATTTAAAAAAATTTTTTTTATTATTTAAAAATTACCTTAACAACATTATATCAACTCAGTAACAAAAAATTTACTCTTCAACCTGCAACACTATCTTCAGACTAATATTTATTAATCAATTTTAAAAAAATTTGGATGTGGGGGAAAAAAAAAAAAAAAGCTTAATGTTTCTTGTTGTGAATCAACAATTTTTATAGCATTTCAATTATTTTCTTTAAAGAATATACACGTTAAAAAAAACAATGTTAAGTGCAAGTGTTAACAACACTATAAAATGATTTCATAGTAAGACTTGTGACTATCAAAACATTTTTTTGGTAATACAGGCACATTTTCAATTGACAAATTACTGAGAGAATATATATTACATTTGTTAATTATTTAACAAACCAGTGAAAACAAAAATTTTATTTAAATTGCATTAATGTCAAAAATGAAAAAACTTATTTAATATTCAATACTTATTAAGACTACTTTCAGAAACCTTACCCACAACAAATCTTTAAAATTGAATTATAGTCCGAGCGCGGATTGCATGAAATGGTAAATAACCGGTTTAATGGCAGGAATGGATGAATCGATTACTTGTGAGTGGTGATGGTCAGATATATGCAGTGCAAAACTGCTTTGTAAGAAGAAAGTATAATAGTTAGAGTGGGAATTTTCCATATAGTTTTTTTCTTTAATATCACATAATCTAAAATTTTAATTATTAAATTTCTTTTTATTACAATTAAAATCCTTCAATGATATTTCTCCTCTCCCTATGATGCTGCTCTTTTTGAACCAGTCCGACTTGGTTGTTAGTCAATTATCCATGCAAGCAGTGGTCGGATTATAAAAGCAATATCTGCGAATTAAGAGAAGAAGAAAAAAAAAATTTATTTACACTTTTGTTTTCTTTTTTTTTTTTTTTTTTTATAAAAAGTTTTATTTAAACATTCTACATGAAGCAAAATATCTGATGAAAACCATGACATGAAACATTCAATTAAGAACTTATTTCTGTTGATATAAATTATGCATAGGATCACAAAGAGAAAGAAGTACATAAAGGATATATATAGTACAGCAAAACTTTATTTATCCTTCTTGTGCTTCTTTCTCCGCCGTTTAACGCTAGGACCTTGACGTTTCGTAAGACAACGCACGCAAAACCAATTTTCTTCTTCTTTGGGGGGGACAACAATGCCAACACATATCCTACAAGAAAAGAAATTTGAAGGTATAAGATATTGTGTGTTATAAGACTATATATAACTCTCCTCTATTATTATTATAGGTATTGAATGAGGAAAGAAAGAACATAGTTGTGAAAAGTAAGCCATTATTAATCATTAATATTAAGAATAAATAGTTATTAATGTTTATAAATTTTATTAACAGAAAAATAGTTGAATATTGAAGCATTGCGAATTTTGTAATTCTTGAGAGAAAAGTTTTAGGTATTTTTTGCTTGAATATTAAAATTAAAAGAATTTTTTTCTTTCAATAGAAAAAAATTTGAATTAATCTAGGTTAATTGGAAGAACTGTCACTAATACTTCATTAACTGGAAAAGAGTACAAAAAATATATATTGCCTATTTTTACTACATAATATTTATTCAGCAATCCTATATCTGATATTCTAAATTTATGAACGGTCTGACACTTAAAATTGCAAACTACAGTCAGGCAATGATGCAATTGATTAGAACACAATACAACAACCTGTACATGAAATATATCTACAAACTATTTTTTTTTTGAAAAGCAGCATATGATAATTTTCAAAAACCACAGTTGCATTGATATAACAGCAATGAAAAGCAAAAGGCTAAAGCGAAAATTCACATCAAACAACCAGAATTAATAAACTTTGACTATTTTTTTAATTAGCATGAATATTATTATTACAATATTCAAACCCATGTTTGTTTGGTTTTTCTTTGTCGTTTTAAAGTGTAGCTCAATTAAGACTAACTCCTTACAGAAATTTCAGTGAATTAATACAGTAAATGCTCTTTAATTTGGCATCTTCATGACCATAGACATACCAGATTAGTGATTTTTGGCAAATTATCTAGAGCCAATATATATATTTTTTAAGGGCGGGATATAACAGATAAAACACACCACATAAAAATTTAAACAATTAAAACATGTACATATTTAATAATGTGTTTACACACATCCTGAATCTGTACAGACAAGTTTCTGACAAATGTGAGCAACAGCATGCCACAATCTGGAAGGTCAAGGTAAGCAACTGCCTGAATCCATACGAAAAAATACAAAAAGTGAAGACTCAATCAGTGCCAGATTTTAGAATGTGCCAAACAATCAGAGGACAGATTAAAGAGACGAAGGATTACGAGCTGTCAAAGAGATATTATAATACAATATTAAATGAATAAATATTCTTATTAATTCACTTAATTCTCAATGCTAACACATTGTAATAATGCTTAGTAAAGTGCACTTAAGAAAATCGACTTGCCCGGAGGCATACGAGTAATGCTTAGTAAAAGTCAACTAAATATTCATGAAATAAGTGCCCTTTAAAAACTGGAATGAGGGAATGATAAAAATATTTTTATCAGCAATATTGTTGACAATTTTTTAAATAATTAATAAAATTAATAGCATTTTTATATTTTGATACATTAAAATAATTAAAACTTTTGAGTTACATACCAATGGTACCAATCATCACATTCATCACAACCTATCATAGGACTTCCATCATCAGCTCTAGAGCAAGCTGGACAGATCCAAATTTTATTGCCACATTCATCCTTGAAAAAATATAAAAAGTTATTAAAATAAAATAATAAATAAATGAGTTTTATCAATATACATGGAAAAAGGGAAAGAAGAAACTTAGTTGCATATAGATGAATAAGATCCGCACAAAAATTCTAAAATATTTATACATAATTTAAAAATATTGACAAAAAATTGAAGTTTACGATTAATCAGTATCAAAACGCCATTGAATTACAAAATAATAATAATAAATAACACTTTCTTAAAGACAAGTAAATTCTGTACAAGTAATTACAGCTCGTTAAAATTATAAAATGAAGACATAAAAAAATCTCATTATAATGAACAGATTTGGCTGTGATAAGAAATCACACTCACAATAATAGTTCCAACAGTTTCAGTGATGACTGTCCTCGCTGCAGGTGCAGTCGCTGCTTTTTTCCCTCTACCCCGGCCTCTGGAATGTTGCGTTTTAGTAGTAGAGATAGGTGGAGGTGGTCCAGGTAATGGGAAGTCCATTTTTGTTTCCTTGACGACAGGAGGAGGAGGTGGTGGTGGACTTGGTGGAGGAGGCGTTGGTATCCGTGGTGGTGGTGGCGGAGGTGGGGTGGGTGCTCGCGGTGGTGAAGGTGTTGGAATGCGAACAGGTGGAGAAGGTGTTCGCATGTGTTCATCCTCAGAATCATGTGAAGGTGATGGGCTGCTAGATAATGATGTGGAAGTTTTTGTATTAGGTTTAACACAGCTGGAAGAAAGAAAATAAAAAAGGATAAAGAAAATTAACCAGGCAGACATGCAGAAGGACTTGAAGATCATGCCAAGGATCTTTTTCTTTCAAACAAATAATATAGATAAAACATGCCAATTCCAAAATAAAATTCTATTTTCTATGACCATTCTAAAACAGTAATAATTGTAAACAATATGTATACAACACAGGCACAAAAAATCATTGAAATACATTTCTAATAAAAATAAAAACATTACTATCTATATAAGAATTTTGTCATTTCACCAAACATGCAAATAATACTAGCTTTAAAAACAACACAAGGTTTCCACTCCATATTTATAAAACATGCAGTTCACTAACATAACAAAGAATTTCACAAGTAAAATTTTAATGGGATGTTAAAATAAAAATTTTAATAAATATAAAAAAGAATAAAATAATTATTTAAAAAAAAAAAATTTCATACATATTTTATCAAAAATAATGCATGCATGCATTTTATCAAAGGGAAAAAGAATAATATATATAACTTTAAAGACATTTTAAACTATTTCCTACTAGAAAAATAATATTGGGACAAAAAGCTCCACATAGCTTGATTGTGGACACAATTATTCTTGTATTTGAAGTCTAATCTAATCTACAGTCTAGTATTTGAAGTCCTGAAATCATGTAATTAACAATTGAAGGAAAAAATAAAAAACCCAAATTTTTTTTTAAAAATAACTATTATAGTACAATGAAAATTCATTTCCTTAAATAACTTATTTTGAAAACGGCTAAGTTTGTTTCTATGGAAGATATATTTATTTATTCTTTAAATTATTGTTATTCAATTCATATAAGTTAAAGAAACAAAATGAATAATAATAATAATAATAATCACAAGTGAAATAGAGCTTAAAATTTTACAAAAATCTGGATACATAAAATGAAATCCTAAGGAAATTTGATTATAGCCCATTTTCAATAATTAGTAAGATATCCTTTTCTTAATGGAATTTAATTCAGCTATTTTAGCATAAAAATTATTGTTTTGATTCACTGTTATTTTTGTTTATTCTTTGCTCATCACCAATTTCAACATGTTCATGATATTTGCAAATCCCTGGAAGTTACATAATTCAGAAAATTCCATGAAATGTTTTATTAGCAGCAAGTCTGAGAATTGCAGTTATAACAGCCAGAGTTTCATATCATGATCAGTCCTCCGATTATCTATCTTGTTAAATGAAATAACGGCCATATCCTTTTTAATCTTGTGTACATAGAAATATATAATAGCTAAATATTAAGACATGAATTTTAGAACAATTTCTAAAACTAAATTATGGGATGGGCTTATATATATCTTATTAGCAATAGTCCACTAATCACATAAAAAAAGAAGGTATTTTTTTCCATTTGCCAGGCACAAAAAATAAATCACAAATCATAGTATGTTTTTATTTTTTTAGTTTGTAAATAACAAGTTTAAATGAAATGAGTTATTCGTTTCATGAAAACGAATTATTTTTTATTTTTGAAATTGCTGGTTAGTTGCGCTATTGCCAAACCGGAAATTCTGATGTTGGGGAAATTTGTATCCGGCTAATGGAAAAGTGCCAAATCTTTTTCTGAAAATGTAAAAATCTCTAGTTTGAAATTTGCTGTATAAGAATTTCCTTTCACACTTATCTTTCAAGATAAAAAATAAAATAAAATACCACAGAAAATAATATGAATATAGATAACACAGATCCTATACAAGACAACAACTGAGTTACCAGTTACAACTATTGTCATTACCATTTTACTTTACAACAATTTGATTAGAAAATATTCTACTCATTTACCTGCTTGGCAACATTTTCACCCTCATGGTGACATGTTTGAATATTACAGGAATTATTTTTTTGCCATAGCTTACATAAACTATTTAACTAAATGCTTTTGAAACTCTTTGAAAGAAAAACTCATTCTAGGATTATATTCGGAAACATCAGTATTTTTAAAACTTGCATTTTTTAAAAAACATTTTTAAAAGCAACAACTGCTCTATTTGCATTTAGACAATGATAACATAAAAGATAATTCTTTCATAAAATCATTTGATATGAGGTTTTTTGTAACATAGATATATTAGCTTTCATGTACACATATTATGGATACTTTTTATGGAAGAAGGCATATGACTGGTGGAATACAAAAGTAATTTAATATTAGCCTTATGTGAATGGTAATACAGTATACTAAGACTTAATATTATACTCATATAATATTTTAGCAATGTTTATAAATTCAGAAATCTAAATAATCATTTTCTCCCTTAATAGTTCTTAAAAAAAAAAAAAAAAAAAAAAAGTTCAAAGCATAGAAATCAATAAGTAATGAGTAATTAAGATAATAATTGTTGTAATAGTTTTCATTAAAAATATTTAAAAAATTAAATTGTTAAAAAAGTAACTAATTTAGTTTAAGTTTCTAAACTTTATTTCTTTCAAAAGCAGTTTATTTTCTTTTACAATTTCAGAAAATATTAATTTTATTTTGAAACTTTACTTAAAAAAAAAAAAAAAAATATGAAAATTATAAGACTTAACAACCAATATAAAATCAGTAATTTTTTAAGAGAAACAAAAAACATGTTTTATTTAAGCAATAATATTTAAGTTCAAGACTTTTCTAACAAAGAAAAATCCACATACAAAAACTTTTATTAAAAAAAAAAATATTAAAATTAAATGAGAAGCTAAATAAAGTGCTTATAAGTGAAGTATTTACAAACTAGTATTAAACCTAAATAGAACAGAGAGGGGAAAAAAATATTAATAGAATGAGAATAAGTATTAGGCATAAAATCATAAATATTACATAATAAAAAAATTTATTCAATTGTATTTTACTTATACTGTTTATAGTCAAATTTTTTCAATTTAATTTTATTACATTATGAATATTATAAATAAAATATCTTGAACAATCCATTTGAAAGTATTTTTAATTGTAAAATTAGTATTATTAAAAAGTAATAGATTAAAAAAATAGTCAACAAGAATGAGATACTTACAGGTTATGATGAAATCTCTTAAAGTTTATAAGAATAGTATATCAAAATATAATTTCTTCTTCATTAGCACAACAGCCACATGGTGGGCCAAGGTTGTCTGCCTACTGGCAGATTTTGAGACATGTTTTTCTTTTTTATGGGGTAAGATTGTTAGTCATACACCCAACACTCTTACAATCATAGTAGATTGAGATTTACAGTTTAAAATGGAATCTGAACCACTGCAAACAAACATGGCACCACCAGACCTCGAAACCGAAATCTGTGGCACCTAAAGCTAGTCAGGCCATCAGGCCTCCAAAATATAATTTAGTAAGGATATTTAATTTGGTTTTATAAATGAATAATAAAAGAAAATTTTGGCAAACATGTAAGATTCTGGTTATTTTAAGTCTAAAAATAATTTGCAAATTAAAAAGACAAAAATGGCAGAATATAGATGAACTTAAATAAGTTAAAGAAAATGAATTCGTTTCAATTTGTTTTACATACATCTTTGCAGATCCAGTTGCACCTGAAAATTTCAAAGTCATTTTTGGCACTGTACTATCTTTATCTTCTTTCACCTAGAAAAAAAAAAATTAGATAACATTTAATCCAAACTATTATTGTTATATTAATAAGAATCTAGTAAACATTAAAAAGTGGCAAAAACACGCTTTGTATATTAGTGAAAGACGAATACCAGCCAAGAGAACCCAGCAAAGGAAACTTGTTCTTTTAAAATAAAATTAGAATGTAGTTAGAATAAATGGTGAATCAAAAAATATTTATTAAATTTTCTTTCGAACTAAATAAAGGTGAAAGAATAAGTTTAATATATCTTTAAAATTTAGAAGAAAAGTCTTCAGAAGAGCAGACAAAAAAAAAAAAAAAAAAAAAAAAAAAAAAAAAAAAGCTATAAAATCAAAATTAAAATTAAAATTTATTTTCAAAATAAAATATTCATCAAAATAACTGCTTTTGTTCTACTGTAAAAATAGAGAAGAAATTGACAGAAGTTTCATCTTGCTCAACACTTGGTTTTTCAGATATAGCCATCACCAAAGTTGTTTTTCAGAAAATAAATAAATAAAGTTAAAAAGTTATTGAAAACCTGTTACACAAAAAGAAAACACCAGCATTTACTTTATTAAATCAGAAGAATTCTATTTTTACTTTAAAAAATCTAAATAAACTATAAGTACCATATAGCAAAATAACCATATCCACAAATCAACTCAAGTCACTCTTTTTTTATGAGGCATAATTTTTAATTATTAACAAATACATTATTTACATAATATAATTTAAGCAGTTTATTTCCATGTACATAAAACTGAAATTTAAAAAAAAAAATTAATGATGAATTATTTGACATCCACAGACCAATTTTACAATATATATATATAAACTATTTTTTTAATTTGATTAAGAACTACATCACATACATGGAAATATATATTAAAAGGAAAGATTTTAAAATTTATAATATGTGAATGTAAATGCTAATATTTTATACAACGTAAAATAAAATTACGTTTTACCAATTAAATATATTAAGTGCTTACTTTTTCTTCCAACTTAGCTTTCTTTTTCTCAGGTTTTGATTTCTTTTTTTCAGTCTTTACATTTTTTTCCTCTTTTTTAATTTTAGGTTTTTCTTTGGCCTTTGGCTTTTCTTTATCTCTCGATTCCTCTTTATCTTCTTTCTTCTTTGTTTTCTCGGAATCTTTCTTCCACTTCCTTTTAAATCTTTCCTTTTTGTGTTCCTTAGCTTTTGCCTAAATTTACAATTGGGACAATATGAAATTACTTGGCTCACGAAAAATATATTGATTGACATTTTAATATAATAAAAGATGTATAAATTATTTTAAATACTTTTATATTATAATAATTATATAGGGTACAAAACACAATTACTATAGTTTTCAACATGTTATTATTTCTAATTTTTAAAAGTTAAAATAAAAGCTAATATCCTCATAGAATAATTTCTTGAACTAAAATTATATATAATATAAATTATAATTGAAGGATAAAAGAAAAAGAAATTTCCACAGAACAAGCGATGACCATTTTACATATCCAAATTTTTATTATATTCTCAAATTTGCTTTTTAAAAAATAATTTAATTAAATTATATGAAAATTAACTTAAATTATCTATTTAAAAAAAACGCAAATAGAAAGTTTGCTGCAAAAGTTGACATCTTATCTCAAATTTGACTTAAAAAAAAAATTGGCCTGGCTTTTTTTTGACTCAAAATTCTTATTTACTACTACCCAATTGAATCTGAAATAACGAATAGAAAAGCTTAATTATTATGTCTAATTCCATTGAACAAAATGAACACGCCTGCTTGCTTTAGAATTATATTCTTTCTGTTCTTTCTATAATTATATACAGAGAAAGTAAAGGGAACACTTTTTTTTTTGTATTGTTCTTCATTCATTAAAATCAAACCCTTTTTTAAATTGTTCAAATCGAGAAGAAGACAAAGAAAACATAAATCACCAACAAATATTTTAGTGCATCTTCATAACTAAATTAAAGCACATTGGGGACTGAGTCGGACCAAAACAGCACTTATAAAAAGACTGTAGTGGATCACATGTGGAGGTTTGCAGACAGAATTTTGGCAATCACAATCATGCAAAAATGTCTGAGACCTACATTATGAAACATCAGAGCAGCATATGAACAAGTAAAGTTCTCATGAAGACAGAGATACAAGTAACTCGAATTATGGTAGTATTCACAACTCCACCCCCCGTCCTTTTTTGTACACTGAACTTTTAAGCACTGGTATTATGGAAGGCGCAGATGTAAAGCCAAGAGACTGAAACAGAAATGGTTGTCATGATAATTATAAAAATGAGACTTTCAAGAGAAAAGGCAAGGTTTTTGATGCAGCACCCAAGGTCAGAAGGAACCCATAAAGTAGCTGCTTTTGATCCACTAACACTTATAAAAATTGTGTCTTCAAAGCAGTCTGATGAAAATATATTTTTATGTGGTAGTAAGTTTCAAATTTTAACACACTCCGTCCAACTATCCAAACATGTCAATTCAGTGAGGTTTCTTCAATTAAGCAAGGGGGGGGAAACACTCACAAGTATTTATTAATTTGATACAAATGTACAAGAAATGTGAAATGTCTGTATAGCCTATAATGCTAAGATGAGGGAGCCCGTCATTATTTATGAAAGCTTCAGAAAAAATAACCTTTTTCTAAAATAATCTTTTAATTTTTTTTAAAAATATCATCATCCTTATAGAGGGTTATGAAGTAAAATCGCAAAGCAATTAGGTTCAGTTATAATAAACAAATATCCAATGAACATCAATACATTGTAAATACTTTAAAAAAAAAAACAGCCATTCAGTAAAATTTCTTCATTATAAGATAATAGAAATCACTTGACTTAATTAAAATTTGAATCAATTTTCTACTTAGCTATACTATAAAATGAAAACAATAGCTGAAAAATAAAAAATTAATGTAATATGCATCAAACTATTTTTTTTTTTTTTTTTAGTTTAAAATCTTTTATTGCAATATATATCATAATTGAAAATGAAATAAATAACATTTTTTTCCTCATTTAGTCCATAATAATGCAAAGATATGCATATATGTTTTGTAGCGTATTAGTGATAGTGCTATAATATTTAGAAGTTTTAACAAACTTTTCCAACATCTTCATATGAACTTCATAGATACAACAAGATCTTTTATATACTTATATACAGTGGCTCCTAAAAGTGTTTGTACACTTAAAAAGTTAAAGCACTGTATTCTGTATTTGATCATAAAGTCTAATATTTTTTCATATTATCTTTATGTAATTCTGAATAAAATTATGCAATTTCTTTAAAATATTCATTTAATATCTTTTTATAAAAAGGTATAAATGCAAGGAGACAGAAAAAGAAGCAAAAAAAATGTGACCATACACCAAAACATTTTCAGGTAAATTCATAATTAAAATTATGGTCTGTAGCTTTCTTTTATGTATTTTGGTGACATTTAAAAGATGGTTTGGTTTTTAATCTTTACTTGCTTAATTTTGTTATATTTCATTAATTAAGTGAAAGTGGCTAATATTTGTAAAAAAAAAAAAAAACACCATTCCAATTTTTATTATTTTTCATCATAGTAGCGGTAAATCAGTTTGGAATATTGATAAATTAGCAAATTTATCTAATTCTACGGTTCAGTATGTAATAAAATGCTTAAAAAAAGAAGAAAACTGAATTTAAAAAAAAATGTAAGAAAAGGTTGTACTGTAAAGTTCGCTCAATGTGATCAAAGATTTAAAGTTAGAAAATTTGAGAAAATTCATATCCAAGTGATTTAAAATTTTTTATACAATTACTGAAAATTTATCTTTTTTAATTTTACTTGAATGATCAGATGAGCAGAATTATATAGGTGTTCTACTTGATGTAAATTTTTTATAAGTGCAAAAAGTAGAAATTTTTCACTTTCCTTCACAAAATCAATAAATAAGCTCAAAACATATTGAAATCATGTGTTATTTACAAATAAAAAAAATGTGACATTTTTTATTCCTTTGAATGTATAATTTTATGGGTAAGAAAAAAAATGAACTTAATTCCAAGAATTTAGTTATAAAAACAAAGCATGGTAGTAGCGGTGTCCTTGTATGGGGAAGGGGGAAGAGTACATGACAGAATCATTAGGTAATTTGGTATATAATAGCATAATGAATCATACCATTTAAATATTTTTAGATATAATTCAAAATTATCAATTCACAATTTAGGTATCAGAAACAACTTTGATTTTTATCAAGATAATGATCTTGAACGGAAACACCTGTTTCGAGTACCAATGGGGTAAATATACCCCGAAAACCTCCACATAATCATTAATATAGTTAAATTTACATTATTGAAATTACATCGAGAATTTAGATAACAAAAGAAAAATTTATGCTAGTAAGTTAAAAAATAAAAAGAAAGAAGTAAGTTAAATTAAGTTACTCAGGTACAATTAGGAGTCCGTAACACATTTCCCGTGACAGTCAGTGTGTATATATGTATATATATATATATATATATATATATATATATATATATATATATATATATATATATATAAAACATTAAAGAATATAAAACAAATACATTAGAAATGAAAACATTAACTTCTGAAGAATTTTAGATGTCATTTGCAAAAAATTACGATAGTCAGTATTTGCGTTAGTTTTGCACATTGTAGCAATAAATGAAAATTTAAGGAGCCAAATAGACACTTCAGATTTGCAATTTAGCAATTTTGGTAATTTTGAGTTCCCGGGTTCTTTTTAGACGTGGGAAGGACTCAAACGTCGCATCGTAGATAGCTCTAGGTCTTTTTCTAGAGCTACTGGTGCGCGAGAGAGTATTTAACCATTCGAACATTTTGCCCCATGATCTTGAAAATAAAGTGTTTTCTCAGTATTAGCTTGCTTTTGCAGATAAAGCATGAGAGCATTAATATACAAATAAAAACAATTTTTTAAATCATGTCAGCCACCTTCATGTTTCACTATAAGAAGTGTTATTACTTTTATTACAACATACACATTAAACCACTACTTTAAGGCAAAACATGAAGGTGGAGATTTAATAGGAGATTATGTTTTAAATATAAATAGCTTAAAATAAAACTAACCTTATCCATGATGTTTGCAGCTTTCTTAATGAGATCTGAATTCTCAGACTTCACTGTAGAATGTGCAGTAGTTGATTCTGTTTTTTCCGGTGAGCTTTTTTGTGATGATGGGCCAGATTTGGCTAAGTTCAAAGGCATGTTTTGGAAGGAAGTTCCACTTTCTGACTTGTTAGGAGTAACAAACAATGGAGGTGTTGGAAAATGAGGATTTGTGTGACATGGTCGTATGGGTGCAAATGGACTTGATGTAAAAGTAGAACTTGGTGGAACTAATGGTGATGGAAGAGAAGGAATTTGAGATAGTAGTGGTGGAGCATGGATATGGCTAGGAGGCGAATGATCGAAGAAGGTACTGGACCGGGGTGATGAGCCGGGAGTTGAACCATCACTACTCAACAAGTCATCTCTGAGAATTGGCGATGGAGTTCGATCGTCAACTTTCAACATGAATGAAGATTTTTGACTTCTTGGAGGAGTAGAATATGGAGTAGGGGATTTAGCTTTTGAGTCTTTGTTCCCCTTCTTTTTATTATCTTTTTTACTCCTCTTAGGACTCTCGGAAGGCTTTTTATTTGTGTCAACAGTCTTTTTCTCCTTCTTTAGAGAAATCGGAAAATGAGGTGGCATATCACAAGAAGATAAGGAAGAACTATCAGACGTATCATTGAATTCATAAATGTCTTTTTTGTCTAATTTTTTTGTAACAGGGCCACGAACGACCGAATTGATTGTATCATCCATAGCCCTATTTCCAATCTCAGATTCTTCTTCTCCTCGTCTGATCACTGCCTCGATACATTCATCAATGACCTCTAAACGAGATTCTCTTTCTTGTCGAGCTTGAGTCTCAAGAGAATCATCAATAACTAATCTGGATTCAGGAGACTCTTGATTAAAATCTAACTCTTCTTCCTCCACAGGTTCATCAATGATTTCTGTTTCCATAACCTTTGGAATTTCTACTGGAAGCTTCTCCTCAACAGGAATTTCTTTAGGAAGCTCAGGCACAGGTGATGGAGAAGGAAGATCTGGTTCTGGTTCAACAGATTTATTTCTCGCATCTTTAAGATGTTTTAGAGATTTTGCTAATTTAGCTGCCTTCAATTTTTTTGAACAAGACAACTTCGAAGATTTAATATGAGATGAGGAACTTGATCCACCAGAATGTTTCAGCTTTGCTTTCATTTTACTATGTTTAAAACTTTCCTTAATCTTACGGATTTCATCTTTTTGTGACTTTAGTTTCATTTTATCACTTTTGCTTTTCTGACGAATAGGTTCATCAGATTTAACACTTTTGTCCACCTTAGCAGTCTTGTGAGAAGTACTGTGTTCTTTTTTGGAACTTGATGATGTCGTCACCAACTTTTCATGCTTGCCAACTGCATTTTCTTTGTTCTCTTTTTCTTTCTTGGAAGATTTGATTTTCTTTACATCTTTTTTGTTGCCTTCTTTTTTAGATTTGGACTTGTCCTTTTTAGAGTCTTTAAGTTTTACATCTTTCTTTCCAGAATGGGTAGGATTTTCTGGGGTAGGAGGAGGAGAATCAACTAAACAAGGCAATGATGATTCTGCAACTTTTCCTTCATGAACAGGAGAAATAAAACCAGTTGGTGTCAAAAACACACTTGAGACTTCTTTCATAGCCCTGCATCCTTCTTCTTCAGAAGACCTAAAAGTATTAATAACTACAACTAAATTATTTCATATTACCTAAAAAAAAAGTATCTTTAAGAGATGCAAATTAAATGCTAAAAAAAATGATGACCAAAATCTTCAGAGTGCTAACATATATATTTATATTTTAGATACTTTTGTTGTAATAATTTTTGGTTAGTTCAGAAACTTTAGGTTTTTGTAAAAAATCTGAATAAGAATAATGCATTCAGACAAATATTTCTTTGCTTATTTACTTCACTTTAAAGAGCTATTATAACAAATTTTTAAAAACTAAATTCAAACAAAATAAAAATGGAAGATAAAAAAGCAACAGAATATACAATTGAATAAGTAAATTAGTATATCAATTATTGATAAAGGAAGGCAAAAAAAAATAATAATAATAATAATGATAATAATTAAAAATTAAACTTAGTAGTCCATTAAACAAATTATAAATTTTTAACTTTAACTTTTAGAACTTTCTTAACAAGAAAAAATAATCAGGTTAACTAATTCAATAATAATTTGCTTTCATTTTTCTACTTAATGCTACATTAGCTTTAATAATTTAGTTACAGTCTGACCACGAATCCTATGGAATGGCAAACATTCGGTTTAACAACGAAAATGGATCATGCTTTTGTAATTGATGTTAATTACTTGTTAGTGATGTTAGTCTGATGATGTATAAGTAAAAATTGCTTTGAAAAAAAAAAATATATATTATAATTAGTGCAGAATTATATTAACCTAGTTTCTCTTTTGATATTATGCAAGCTAAAATCTTAATTTCAAATTAAATTCGTTTTATAAAAAATTCTCTTAAATGATATTTCTTTCCCTATGATGCTACTCTTTTTTAATTGATCTGACTTGGCCACTTGTAAATTTTCCACATGATCGGTGGTCGAACTATAGTTTATACATATATATATATATATATATATATACACACTGAAGTGACAAAAGTCATGGGATACCTCTTAATATCGTGTCGGCCCTCCTTTCGCCCGGCGAAGTCAGCAACTCGACGTGGCATGGACTCAACAACTCGTTGGAAGTCTTCTGCAGGAATATTGAGCCATGCTGTCTCGATGAGACGTCCATAATTGTGAAAGCGTTGATGAAGGATTGCAGGGTGCATTGGTGCAGGATTTTGGGTACGAACAGAACTCTCGAAGATGTCCCATAAATGCTCGATGGGATTCATGTCGGGCGATCTAGGTGGCCAGATCATTCGTTGGAATTGTCCAGAATGTTCTTCAAACCAATCGCGAACAGTTGTGGCCCGGTGACATGGCGCATTGTCATCCATAAAAATCCATCGTTGTTTGGGTACATGAAGTCCATGAATGGCTGCAAGTGATCTCCAAGTAGCTGAACATAAGCATTTCCAGTCAATGTTCGGTCAGTCACACCAGAGGACCAAGTCCATGCCATGAAAAAACAGCCCACACCATTACGGAGCCACCACCAGCTTGAACAGTGCCTTGCTGACAGTTTGGGTCCATGGCTTGGGGTCTACGCCACTCTCGAACCCTACCATCAGCTCTTACCAACTGAAATCGTGACTCATCGGACCAGGCCACGGTTTTCCATTCATCTAGGGACCAACCGATATGCTCACGTGCCCACGAGAGTCGCTGCAAGCTATGCCGTTCTGTCAGTAAAGGCACTCAAGTCGGTCTTCTGCTGGAATAGCCCAAGAAAGCCAAATTTCTCCCAAGACAGTTCTAACAGACAGACAAGTCCTTGTACGTCCCACATTGATTTCTGCGGTTATTTGACGCAGTGTTGCTTGTCTGTTAGAATTTACGACTCTTTGCCGACGTCGCCGGTCTTGATCGTTAAGTGCAGGCGGTCGACCACTGCGCTGTCCATGGTGGGATGTTATGCCTGAAATTTCATACTCTCAGCACACTCTTGACACAGTGGATCTGGAAATGTTGAATTCCCCTAACGGTTTCCGAAATGGCATGACCCATGCGTCTAGCTCCAACTAACATTCCGCGTTCAAAGTCTGTTAATTCCCGTTGTGCGGTCATCATCACGTCAAAACCTCTTCACATGAATAACTTGAACAGAAATGAAAGCTCTGCGAAAGCACTGCGCATTTATACCTGTTCTACGCGTGCTACTGCCATCTGAAAATTTGCATATTGCTATCCCATGACTTTTGTCACTTCAGTGTATATATATATATATATATATATAAAATATTAGGAATTTCTTCCTTTAACAATTAAAATGTTATAAGGATATTAACATTACAAGAAATAGTTTTACATGATCTAAAAATAATTGTTTAAGTTTTAATAAAAGAGCATATCGTTTAAATATAATAATAAGCGAATTTTGTAATAAGTTTTAAATTAGTTTTATATGATTATTAAACAACTTGAGGATTACAAATATTAATGTTGCACAGAAGCAATAACTAATGTATTATTTCTGCTTAATGTGATTTTTTTTATTAACTTAGGTTTTTATTTAGTATTTAATACTTAACTGACTATAAACTATTTTTTTTTTTTTTTTTGTTTTTTTTAATTCATTGTTAATAATAATAATCATAAGTTTTAATAATTTTCTTTTTTTTTTCTAATAGTTTATGGCGAAATGAGATCTAGTTTTAAATTTTATGCAGAAATATTGTTTTTTAAATTTTATTTTGCTTTTTAAATCTGTAATTAATATTTTTACAGAAAACACACTTCAAAATAATGCCAATTTGTAGATTTTTTTTTTTCAGTATTTAATGTAATTGCAACAATAGATTAAAATAATGCAGTATAGGAGAAATTTAAATAATACAGCAAAGAAGGAAATCCTACTGTATAGAGAGGAAAATTCTATATACTAAGAGGGCAACTAATACACCAAAAATTTATAATTATAATATATAAGTATATGATTTAAGTGAAGCACAGACAAAATAAGTTTGTTATCAAAAATGCTTTTTAAAAAGAAGAAAAAAAGGGAGAGGAAAGGTTTTAAAAAAGATAATTCAAAGAAAAAAAGAATTACTTAAAATATACTATTACAAAGTATTCTAAATAATTTTTATAATCCAAAAGATTCAAATGGTTTAACATTGATGATAAATAGTATAATGTTGCAAAATAAAATAAATGAACATTGAATATTAACAAATAATTATTTTCTCATTTGTTTTTATTAAATACATAATTGGTTTTTCATACCTGTAAAAAAAATTAAATTTTTAACTTCTTCGAATAAATAAAAACTAAGCCTAATATTCTAAGCACTGAGATAACTATACTATTTTAATTGAAACAGTCCAAGATCCAAAAATGAAGTCAGTAGAGTTCTTCGAATAATAACAAGCTGTGAAAATGAAGTGAATCTTTAAAGTCAAAGGACAAGAACTGATAATGGTTCAGAATTAATGAACGATGTAATGACAGAATATCTAGATCAGATAGGTCTTTTGAAAAGCACAAAAAGAAAATTCTTCCATGTTTTTAAAAAAAAAAAAAAATATATATGTTCTTCTTTAAATGCAAGATCTTACCTTCAAATTCCTTCTGGGCCCCTTTTACATAAATCATTGTTTATTTTATTGATTTTTAAAACAAATATATTCAAGTTGTTGTTTTTCTTACCTTCCTTTTTAGATTCTGCAGGCCAATCATTACGCTTGGTACCATGTTTTGGACTGTCAATATGTGATGGGGAGTCACCAGAGGTGCCTGCTTCTAATGAATTTCTTTGTGCATTATCACCAGAAGAGTTTAAAAAGCATCCTCTGAGAGGGAGAAAAAAAAAAAAAAAAACTAAACATCAAAAATATTCATCAAATATTTTACCTTCTTTTTGATGAAGGTCAATAAGGAGATCACAGGTTCTGAAGTTTTCCCTTTGCAACAAATAACTTCTCTAATAAAAACGAATTTCATAACTATCCTTGTTCATTATCAAACGTCAGAGGAACTTGGATATTGTATTTATTTAACATTAACTATATACAACTCTCAAAGTTACTTAATAAAGTAAACTTTGAGAGTTTTATATGGTTGACAGTTAAATCCATAAAAAAAATGACTATTTTATACATTTAATTGGCTATGTAGAAATACAAAATGATTGCTTTTTAACAAGATTGTGCAACTGTTTAAAAATGTTTCTATGAATGAATTTTGCTTCTTTCTTATTCTATTTATACAATACTAATTTTTCCTCAATAAAGTTAAAGCTAATAAAGTATACTAAGAAATTATCTGTTAGATATATCTGTTTTATTATTCACATTTTTATAACTACATTACATAAATATTACTATTTAATGAACTACAATGCTTTTCCCACTTATAACAGTATAAAAATATCACATAAATAGTATCTTTTAAAAATCTTAATAAAATATCAATCTTTAATATACAAATCAATATTTTTACAATCTAAAAAAAAATTGAATTGAAAAAGTATAAGTTCAATATAGAAAATGTAAACTAATAACAGCCAGGTCACAAAAGTAAGTATTAGCATATAAACAGATTAAAGCTAAAAATGCTTATTAGTTTCAAGCAAAACTACAGACAACAAATTTTCAAATGCATATAAAAAAAGTTAAGAATTTGGACTTTTCAGTTTATTAAAAATTAATATCTTTATCTCGTCAGAGGTGCTTTGTTATGCATATGCACAAAATCAAAAATTATTTTATCATAATAATAATGGCAGCATTCTTAAAAAGAATAATTTCAATGAATGACTTGAAATTTCAAATAGGACTAAATGGAATTTTAATTCACTTATTACTCTTTAATAGGCCCTTAATTATAATTTAATAAAGGAGGTTGAGAGATTAAAGCTTGACAATCTGAAAATCAAATATTTACAAGATTTTATATTAAAGGGATTTTAAAAATTATAGTAACCACTTTTTGCAGAATATTTTTACTTAATATACTATATATAAGTAAATGTTTTAAAAAAACTTTTTAAAGTTATGCCTGTAATAAACAACAGAATTTTTAGAAATAATACTACAAAAAAAAAGATTTACATTTTTTAAATACCTTCAAGATCAGGGTACATTAAAGGCAAATGTCTAGGAATATGCTCTGGGCGTGTTTGAAGTTCACGGCATTCTGGATTTGGAATATTCAGTTTTGGGGGATTCTTTACTGGAAATTCGGCAATTTTATAAGGAGGAGTCACAGGTTCGACATTGTTTATATATTCTTCAAGATCTTGCAGGTTAACGCCGAATTCCTTAAATGTCAGACCAAGATCATCAAGATTTGGCTGTGTTCTGTTATCTAAAAAAGGGAATAGATTTTATACATTAGTAACAAATTTAGTAGTTTATACTGTTAATCTTCAATATAATAACATCAATCTTAAAAATATTTTAAGTCAAAAAGCAAAACTGGTAAATATTTGATTGCTCAATTCTTAAATTGAATGCAATTATAAAATTAGTTCTGTATTAAAAGAAATAAGAAAATTTGCAAAATAGTTTGCTTTTCTATGATCTGATATATTTTTTATCCTTATCAGAAAATAAATACTATTTATTACATATTATATTTATAAATATGCATTTATTTCATAATTTACATACATTTCATTTATGTAACATAATACATAAACATTTATTATGTTACATAAATGAACATTATTTATTACATAAACATTTCATTAAAAACCATTTCTTTTTTGTAATATTTATAAATCACCATGTGGTGACAGGAGTAGAATAGTCCCAACATAGCCTATGCGTGTCATAGAAGGCGAATAAAATAGGGACCCACTGCCTGGGGTATAGCTGGGTACCTGACCCTGGGGATTATATCAGGGACTGGTCCTCTAGGTTGGGTACAGGGCTGACAATTCCATCCCGTAAAAATCCTCACCATTAAGAAGAAAGTAACAGTTAAGTCAGACTTTACGGAGAAGGATTGAAACAAGGAATGTTTTTATCTCTATATAGACCTAAGGCTTTACAACTGCAGTTGGAATAACTGAATACTTATAGAATAGATATGGTTGTGATCCAGGAAATCAGATGGTTTAAATATGGAACATTGGAAAAACAAAAATCATGTGATTTTTTACAGTTGCCATACCAAAAATATATTGAAGGAACAGGCTTCGTTGTGCATCAAACATTTAATTTTAGATTTTGTTGCTATATCTTCAAGACTTTGTAGGATTAGACTTAAAGGTAGATTCTTCAACCTGAATATTAATTGTACACATGCAACTACCGAGGAGTAAGAAGATGATGAAAAAGATGATTTTTATGAAAATCTTAGCAACCTATATTTTTCATGTCCTTCTTTTGATGAAAATTGATTGTTCGAGGCATGATTCAAAGTTGGGTAACGAAATTGAGTTTTAACCATTTATTGGAAATTTGAGTTTGTATGATGTAAATAATGATAACGACATTAGGCTTGTTGATTTTGCTGCAGCTCATAATATGATTGTTGGCAGAATCTGTTTTCAAAGAAAGAATATATACAAGAAAACTTGGAGATCACCGGATGGCATCACTCAGAATCATGTGTCATCACGTTTTAATTAACAAGAGACATTTCAACGATCTGTTAAATGTGAGAGCATATAGAGGTGCTAATGTCGAATCTGACATGTCATCGCTAGGTTGTGTGGAAAGATCTCATGTGTGGTGAGAGAATAAAAACTTTGATTGTCAAAAACTGAAAGGTGAAAAGGTTAAAAAGAGTGCAGTGGAGTAAAGTACTTGACAAGCTCTTGCTGAAAAATTCAGCTGATGATATTAATGGAGCTTGGACAAATATTAATAATACAGTGAAAGCGGCTGATACAGTTTTGAAAAAGTTAGTAAACCAAAACATAAGGACTGGTATGATGAAGAATGTATTTTTGCTGCTTGTAAAAAAGGTACTTGCTTATAATAATATGGTTCAAAGATATACTAGATTTACAGTTGATGAATACTGTAAGGTAAGAAGAGAGGAAAAGAAATTACACCAAAAGAAAAAGTCTTTGAAGAAAATAACTTAAAGATATTGAATATCTTAAAGGAATTAACAAAAACCATGCTTTCTATCATAAAATTAAATTTAGTTGAAGAGACTTTAAACCACATTGGACTCTTTGTAGAAATAATGAAGGCGAAATTTTATGTAATTCGGGGCTATTCTGAATAGATGGATAGAATATTTTGATAAACATTAGAATGGAGCGTCATTACTCTTGTAATACATTTAATGCGAGAGTTTTTTACAGCCAACTGTTGATGAAATAAAATTATCAATTAAAAAATTATAAGGCTCCTAGATTTTGTCGTTTGTCTTCAGAGCTTCTCAAATATGATAGTCCTGAGTTTTTGAAAAATATTCATGAATTGATAGTTAATATTTGGAATAGTGGACAGATGCCAAATGATTGCAGCACAAGTGCTATTTTTCCTATTCTTAAGAAAGGAGATTCCTTGATTTGCTCAAACTATCGAGGCATTAGTCTCCTTTGTACAACATATAAGATTTTTTCTCATATTCTATTAGAAAGATTGCTGCCATTTTTTGACACCCAAATAGGAAGCTAGCAGTATGGTTTTCACAGAGGGAAATCAACCATTGATCATATTTCTGGACTGAGACAAATTCTTGAAAAGACCTTGGTATATGGTATTGATATTCACTATTTATTTATTGATTTTCAAGCTGCTTTTGATAGTATTAATAGGGAAAAAATTATTTTAGGCGATGGAGGAACTTAATATTCCATCCAAGCTTATTTTTTTAGTTAAAACTACCTTTGCAAATTCAAAAGGAAGAATCCGAATTCAAGGAGAGTTGCCTATTCAAAATGGAGTTCGGCAGGGAAAATTCACTTTCTGGCCTGCTTTTAACATTGTTTTAGAAAAGGTAAAAGCTTTTCAAGCTTTTGAATTGGCTGCAAGGGCTTTGCATCTAAACATAAACCAGGAGAAAACGAAATATATGCTTTCCTCAAGAAATATTTGTCAGGATTCACTCAATATTACATAAGGCACTTACACTTTTAAATCTGTACTTAGTTTTAAATACTTAGGATCAGACATTAATTGTCGAAATAATAATTTACTTGACATAAAAAAACAGAATAGTGTCTACCAATAAGGCCTTTTTTGGGGTTAAAAAATATGTTTAAATCACAGTTTATAAGCAGAAGCTTATGAACTAATTAGCAGCAGCTAATTTTTGTTATATAAAACCCTTATTACACCTATTTTGATCTATGATTCTGAAACATGGGCTTTGCAAGATCTGATGAGGCCCATTTGGGTATATATAATGGAAGATTTTAAGGGCTATAATCTATATTAAATACTTATTTATATGTATTGGATAAATCATCCTTCATTTTTGTTATAAATATATTCATATAATTCAGGTCCTATAATTGTAGTGATTTTAGGCGAGTTTGTGACAGATTATCATATAAAGAATCCATTTCAGGTAGGTAGAGTTTCATTCAAGTAGATCACAATGATGCATTTAAATTGATGAATATGATATTTCAGGGGCCAGTTTTTATTTTCCTTATGTATTATGTATGATTAATAATCCAGTTAAAATTTGTAATTGGTGTGTGAAATTTCAGAGTATGAGAAATTTATTCCTCGCTAATGAGACATCTATACTAAGTTATAACAGCAAAAGAAGATGGATCGGAAAATGTCCAAAATATGAAAGATTTAAGGGAACTGTGAATTATCGTGAAAAGTTCTTATAATACAAATAAAATAATACATATGCAAATAGAATGAATAGAAAATTACAATTTAAAAACATAATTTTTCAACCCACATTTCTGAAATTTCTCATTTAGCACTGTTATTTTCCACTCTTAGTTGTTACTTTGTACACCAGGAATAAATTCTTTTTGGACACTCTAACATACAAGAGTTATAGTCTGTTCTTTGAATTAACATTTATTTGTGTTTTCGAAAAGTTTGTTAAGTTAGCTTTGCCAGGAAGAGCAACTTTACTTTTTGCATATATGCGATTCATAAAATAAATACAAACTTATCAAGAATTATTATTTACTGAAAATTTGTAGGATGAAAAGGAGAATCAAAATTTCATACATTGAACGAGTTTTCAAAAGAAAAAGAAAACCCTAAGTTGCTACTAATGGTTCTTCAGGCATGATAGGGCAATACGGAGGAGATTCTTGCATATTTAAAAAAGACATCAACATTTAGTTGCTAAAAATTACATCATAAAAACAATCAACGAAATCAATTCATTGAATGAAAAGATTTTTTTATTTACATCATGTTCACTAAATATGCAATACGAAATTAAATTCTACAAAAATAGTATTACACATGATTTTTTTGTCTTTAGTAACTTTACAATAATAACAAATTTATAAATGTAATATACCATTAATTTTAAATAGAGGTTAGACATGGTTAAAATTTTAGGAGATATAATAAATTTTTAATAATTTATATGCATCTGATCACTTATAAGTATTGTAACTAGATTTAACATTGTTTTACACTCAAGTACATCTTATATAATTCATCAAAATTTTTTTGAAAATTTTAATTATACAAGTAATACTGCACAGAAATAAACCAATGGAAAATAGCTATAAGATAAAGAAACGATAAAAACAAGAATTGCATACACAGCAAAACAAGCGTTTATGAAAAAAGGCGCCAAATTTGGCGAATACTATCTTGTGCTTCAAAATTGCTATGTAATTACCAAATCTTAAAAAAAAAATATTTTAACAAAATACAAAGGAAAATTAAAGTAAAAAATCAATCACATTAACAACAAACGCTTTAAACTAAGCCTACATCAAGCATTAGAAGATAACAAATACAGAAAAAAATTCATAACAAACCGTAATGAGTGTCGAAGTTGTCTAGTTGCCATTTTCTCATGGAATTGAAATCTGGTTACATAACGCAATCACAATTTATTTTAACGTAGAATAGGCATATACAAAACTATTATAATTCGAAAAATTCACTTACACTGTATAGAATACGATTTAGCCGTTTTCGCTATTTCAGTCAAATAACGCTGCAAGACATCCACAAGAATGTCCAACGGTGAACCCTGAACAGCGTGCCAGCCTATATTTTGACATATTTGTGCTACAACAATTCTCAATGCTTTTTTCGCCGGTTCACACTCTGCCATAATACAACGAACACATTACTGTTAAATCATTTTGTTGCAGCACAAAACTTAGAACAGCATTCTTCCATAACTCAATGTGAAGAAGCTAATCGGTTACAGTTAATCTTGAACTCTTTCCCTGAATACAAAAATTAGAGAGGCTCTAGACAGCCTTCTGCCTCCTGAAATATTTGTCCCGATCATAAATTTGTAATTGCATCCTCTATAAATTAAAATTAAAAAACATTCTAAACGAAAATGTTACGCAAATCTAATTATTGCTTTTTTTCGTTCTATCTTAATTTGAATGAAGTATTTTAAAAATTATGTTAAAGCAATTGAAAGGTATATTTGCCTTATACACTAGATCTATTTGATATCTTTTTTCATCTTAAAGTGGACTATTTATTTTTTAAAACCTGTAATGAAATAGCGTTTAAAAACTATTTTCACCTTATATATATGTATATATATATAAGGTGAAAATAGTTTTAAACGCTGTTTCATTTACAGGTTTTTTTTTAAAAATATATATAATATATTTTTATATATATACATATATATATGGTGAAGGTATTTGTCCATTTCATATATATATATATATGATATTGAAAAATACTAGTATAGCATCTTTTGTTAATGATACATTATCAATCATTACGTAAAAAAGCAATATCCACACTACTATTTGATTGGTAATGTAGAGGGAATTAAATCTTGTAGTTTTTATGAGCTCTCTACATACTACGTTTTTTTGACGATTTGTCAGAAGTTATGCGAGAACATTTGGACAGCACGTATATGTTATATATATATACTCAAGAGCCAAAACATTATGATCACCTGTCAATAATGAGTTGGCCCACCTTTGGCGCGCAACACAGCTTCAACCCGCCTTGGCATGGATTAATACCACCAGTTAATACCAGTTAAATACCACTTCCACCTGATCACGTGCCTTCACGTCATCCAGGCGAGTTCATTGCAAATATATATATATATATATATATATATATATATATATATAATACATTAAATTTTCTAAAAACAAGTAGTTAAAACATCAATATTAAGGTGATAAAGCTCTCAACCTAAAATGAATTCTGTAGCATTTCCAATGTATGCAACACATTAAAAATTTGAATTAATTTTTGTGCATTAATAGTTAAAACCGGTTTACTGAATTAAACCATAATCTAGAAAGTTTTTCTTACATATGTAGGGATAGTCGGGATATATTTGCATCACACAAGAGAGGAAAACCACCTGATATTTGTCAACAAACCAAAATGGAATGAATTTTGAACGGGTGTTTTATTATTTATTTATTTTTTCCTGCTCATTTCATCCTGCTTCCATTCAGTAATGCTCATTTTAATGCAGTAATGTAAACTAAGATTGAAAGACAAATAGAAAAAGAATCTGGTTTTTGTAAGCTAGTTTTTGCAAGGAATATTGATTATATAAATAATGCAAAATATCTGCTTTTATAATTTTAAAAAGTTTCTGAAATTAAAATAACTTTTACAGATCTTTAAAGCCTACCAATTTTAAATTGGGAAATTTTTAATGACTATTTCCTAATTTCAACAAAGCCGAAATGAATAATCCTTTTTAAAGCTTTTAATGATACTAGATTTGAGTTCAATTTTTGTAAAGTTAAAAATATGCGTTTATTGCTATGTGATAAAATGTTTTGAAAATACAATTTGTCACTAAAATTGCTGAATTCTTCAAAATTTTTATATTTTGTTTATACTTCAATTACGAAATGTTTTCATTATAAACTTACATGTGAGTGGTTTTTCACTTAAAGAAAAAGCTTCTTTCTTATTTTAAGTTTGTAAATTAAATTTACTTTTAATTTGTAATAAAAAAATCGGAAATCTTTCACTTTAAAAAAAAAAAAAAAAACTACTCGAAGAATAACGGGACGCTTTTAACCTCGTTATCACCCAAAAAGGGAAATATTTTCAGGAAAACGTAGATTAAACAGGGAACACTATGATGCAAAAAGACTGTCTTGAGCCTCTCTAATAATTGACTCCCTCGTTTGTTCTTCCTTTTAAATTGTTTCTTGATAATTTCATTTATTAGTTTATACTTTGTTAGTTTTTTAAAACCTTCATAATTAAAATATAGTACTTAAATTAAGTAAATAATAAAACAAAAGTGTCATATATTTTAAATGTTGTGTTACTAGAATTAAATTTCAAAATTACGGAAACAACACAATTCTAGTTTCATATCTTTTGGCATCACTAAGTTTATTTTGATATTGTATTCTATTCTATTAATGCTTACGCGCATTTTTGTTGACTAAAGTCTTTTAAAGAGTTTCTCTTGATTATACATTTGCAAACTTCTATATCAATTTATTCAACAAGAAAATAATAAAAAATTACTTCAATGGATATAAGAAGTGCTTTGATCGCTGGCGATGTTGAGTTAAAGGAAAAATTATCTTCATAATAATGAAAGATAATTTCATTCATATTATCTTCATAATATTCAAAGATAATTTCATAATTTCTGTCATCCTCAATGGGCCTATCTGTCTGAACAGAAAGTATCGTTCTTTCCTGAGTTGATTAATAGTTCATACGAAGGTTCATAAAACAAGGCACATTCAATTTATCTGTTAATGATAATAGAATTTCCGACCCATTTCAGTTTTTCATTTCCAGTCTTATCTCAGAATACGTACAGGTCTTGAAACAGTCGAACAAGGACTACCAATTAAAATCCCGAACTCTTTTGAAATAACTACATTTGCGATTATTTATAAGTGGGCTAAGAAGTTCTCGTTTTATATAGAAACTGGCAACTGGCGTACCGTTTACGGAGTACCAACAGGGGAAATACCCCTTAAACCTCCTCATCTTAATTAATATATATGCTAGGGATTCTAATGGCTGCTTTAATGTTAGTAAATAAATAAGAGATAAAATTTCTAAAAATTCAAATTAAAGTGGTACTCAAAAAAAAATATTACAAAATACTATTGATAAAAAAATAAAATACAAAAATAAAAGAAGTTAAAAGTTAAGTTTTAAATTCGGTACAATTAGGGACCAGTTGTCCATGCCATAGTACTATTGAAAACGTAAATAAACTTGATTACAATACACTGAAAGGATTATGCTGAACGGTAGGAGCCAATGAATGATCTGAAAAGCAAAATGTTAAATGTCCCTACAAAAAAAAAAAAAAGGCCGATCTCAGAACCGTAATTCTTTTTATTAATTTCATAATTTTTATTTGCATTTTTAATTTTATAATTTTTATTTTTATTTTTATTTTTATAATTTTAATTTTAATTTTTATTTTTATAATTTTTATTTTTATTTCATATTTTTTTTATTTCCAATCCTGATTTCTAGAAAACTACATTTCTAGAAACATTCCAAAGTAATCAAGACAAGGGCGTCGGAATTCGCTGAAATGTATTTTGCTTCATTACCATCACCATTTAATACCTTCCCGGTAGCTGCAGTGAAGGAAAATCCTAAAGAAAAGCGGTACTTACGTATTAACGCCACCGCAGCTGCAGATTTGGCGGTTTTTTAAGTGCTGCCTATCTACACAAAAAAATTTTTGCGACAAATCATAAAATATGTAAAACACTTTATTTAAAAATCAAAACACTTTCAAAATTCAAAACACTTTATTTAAAAACAAAGTAATCAATCGGATTTCGGTGGAAAATGGGCCGATATAGAGTTTAACATAGATTCAAAACGGTCTCTATTTTGGCGCATTGGCAGCTTTTTATTGGCGCATTAGCGCAACTTTGGCTGTGGTGGCGTTAATACGTAAGTACCGAAAAAATCCACAAGCAGTTCAGCTGCTACGACTTCTTACTGGAGAGTCTCTAGATTTTTCTGTGGCAAAGATAAATAACCAAGAACTCGGTGCCCTGCCAAAGATATGATTTGCCAGCAATGTGATAAAAGGGCTACTACAAAAGTTCGGCAATCAATGACATCAGTAAACTTCAATGACCATCCCGCCTATATTGGTAACATTATCATGCCTCCAGAGATTTGTAGTAAAGGTCTATGTCAATGGAGTTGAATCAAATGCATTAATAGACATTGGCAATCTACAGTCATATTTGAACGGGGCCTATGGTTTAAAGTAAATTCCGAACTACTACAAACATCTATGGTACCGCTGGGACTCGAAACCTGAAGCACCGAGTGCAAGAGAGCTAGTCACTCGGCCATCAGACCCCTACGTCGTTAATGCTCACAATAAATATCCTAAAAATTAATCATAATCCAAACCCTGAAAGGATTCACTCAAATACCATAGAAATTAAATTAGAAATCGCGTTAAAAAATAATAGCAAACCTCCCGTAATCCAGCTGGAAATACTATCCTTAATAAATTAAACAAAAATATTAGAATTGTGTTTCAAAATTATTTGCTTGTGCTCTTAAAACAAACGTGGTCCCATATTTAAATGACCCCTTTTCTACTGTAAGTAAAGATAATGACAAGGCAGAAGCGATTGCAAATATACTTTGAAACTCAATATCAAATTATTATCATTTCTCATCATGAAAATGTTCAAAAAAACAAATTAAGAGTTTTATGTAAATTATCAAGATTATATTCCACATTCAAAGTCTTCTGATACGGCGGGATTAACTAGAAGAACTACCATAAAAAAAAGCTTTGGGAACTAACAAAATAATTAATAGCAAAATTTCCCACCAGTCATTGGATCACTACTTTAATTTATTTAATTAATAAAATTCTTGATCTTAAACATTTTCTCACTCCATTGAAAGGAGCTGCTATTGTTCCAATATTGGAACCGTAAAAAAAAGCCATAACTCTGATAATTACAGACGAATTTCGCTTTGAGCAAAATTACTGCTATTTTATTTGGATTAAATAAGGTTGTTTCAGAAAATCAAATTCTTTATTCAGAGCAATTTGGATCGACGCAAAATTTATCCATGGCCCACCAATTGAGCTACTATAGAATTTATATGAGCCAAGCATCAGAGGAGTGAATACGCAGGAGCCCTATTTCAAAACCATTCGATCGTATTTGGATTAATTAACTTTATATTTTCCACACCCATTTATTAAATTAATTCACTCCTACTTTAAAGATAGATATTTTTCAGTTAAAATTAATAAACCCCACTTCACTATTATAATATTTTTGCAAGTACACAACAAGGCAGTAAAATGTTTACTCTCTTATTTGCACTTTTTCTTTCAGATATTTCAATTAACCCAAAATTCCTTACATCCTTACAGTCATGCAAGCAGGTTCTAGCTAATGCAATAATACTTTCTCACCCTTCTCTACCTGCAAAACTGGCTCTTCATGTGGATGCGTCTGATTTTGCTACTGGCGGACCCTACATCAGATGTTATATTCTGAGTCTAGCTTTCTTTTTCGTGAAGAAATTCAGTAGTATCATTATACTATGCTTATGGTCGAGAACTAATTGCCATATATTCAGTAAATTGAAACTTTCGTTGTATGCTGGAAAGTAGACGGTTTACTGTTTTCGCAGATCACAAAGCCTTTAACTTTTGCATTCTAATGGAAAATGCCATGCATTCTTCACGCTGATACAGCAGTTGGACTTGATCTCACAGCTTACTAGCAATATTATTCACATTTTAGAATCTCGAATATTGTTGCTGACATCGTATTGATATTGCAGCTATTGTTGGTGATGTTGATGTATATTTTTTTTCACGAAAATGATTACGCTGCACTTCCTGAATCAAAAAAAGGAATGACCAAACTCTGGGAGAACGTTCCTGTGTTTGAAGAAATGAATTTTAAATCGTGATTCTGATAGATTAGTTTTTGCAGGTTGGCAATTTAAAAATATTTCGAACAGAAAAACATTTAAAGAGCGTTAGTCTCAATTCGAATGTGGAGTTGGAGAGATAAAAGTGTCGTGTGATCGTGAATGCACGCTGATGTAACAATTTCTTTTGTTAATTATTTAAAACACTGTAGTTAAATATTCATCCTTCATGTTTAGGCTAATGTGAGTTGATATGGCAATTAAGCATCAATAAAGACATTGTTGAATTTTGCCGTTTGTGTTGAATTTTTTCTTACTCTAGGCCTTTTCCATCCATTAGCACACACACAGAAGTATAATAATTCCCGGCTCCCTTGTACCGCCTACATCTTTTAAGTTTTTATTTATTTATTTCTTTAGCTTATTGCTTATTTTTTTCACATAAAGTTCTGTAAATTTTTTTCTCTCAAAAAAAAAAATTTTTTTTTTTAGGTGACGGTTTTATAGAATTGATTTTTATGAAACTTTGGGGGAAAAAAATTTCATAAATTATTAAGTGAAAATGTACCACGAGATTCTAATTTTTTTTAATGTATAATCTACTGATTATAGACAGGATATTGTAGCATATTGATTATATATAATGATGATGTCGTGTCCTTTAGTGTTAGAATCATATAAGAGTATAGGATAATTCTATCAATTTCCACAATATTTTTTGAATAGCAACTTTCTTCCAAGATATTTTGTAGTTTTGATAAAATTGCCGGCCCAAGTGAATATAATGTATTCAAGGGGAAAGTTCTGTTTCTGGACAATTATTGCATTTTCTGTATGCGTCACTTCCGACCGTGTTAATTTTTATGCCTCTATTGAGGCGTCCAGACGAGAGTACAAGACAAGATAGTCGTTCTCTCCATCTGCCTGCAAGAAACATGCCCCATTATTTCTGGCAGTGAGTAACAGCCGTTCGAAAATGGCTTCCGCGAGAAAGCACTTTAACGTTCTGAAAAACAGACTCTTGTTGGAGAGGGGTCTAGGCAGTTGACTCACTCAAAACTTATGTCCAAATTGAGACAAACCGTTTAAAACTGGTTCTCGAGAACGACTCGCGTCTTGAATTCTCGTTTGGACGCTGCTTATACAGGCATGTTCACAATCGCCGGATTTATTATTATTATTATTATTTTACTATTAATCTAATTTATTGATTTCGCAAATTTTGGTATTTCAGTTTGGTTTGTAGTTGTCGTATCCTCTAAAGAGTGAAAGAAAATCAAATATCCTCGTGTTCCGAATAATATTGGCTATGCTGATTGTCAACTTGGAGTATAAATCGTCTTCCGCGGGATGATTCAGATAATGTATGGCGGCCTGCAACAGCTAGGCAATCAAAGACATGATGAGGGAGTAAGCTCGACATCAGGGCAGTTGCCACATTTTTGGTATTTTTTAACGCCATCAGCAGAAATTTTCATATTTTTATGGTGCTTCATCTTTAATTTTGGGAGAATAGTAGCTGTTTTTTTCTGCCGACATTTAATTTTGTAATTTGGTATATAGTTTTAATCTTAGAATGAATTATAAGTTTAGATCTTAAAAAGGCCTTTGCATGTGCAAGAGAAGTAGGAATGGCAGTCTGGTCCTGAACATCTGGCATACTTCGTTAAAGAATCTGCAATTTTATTAAATTCCAAATCTATGTGAGCAGGAATACATTGCAGGATGCACAGCAGTGATTTGTTCTGAAAGAGATAATAATGTTTAAGATCATACTATTTGTGACTCTTTTTTAACTTGTATGCTGCCAAAATATTTGCGATATAAATGGGAGATATTTTTCAATTTGTTTACAAACTTTTTTTGGACAATTCATCAACGTTTTCGCCCCCTCCTTCTTTGTCGACGTATGCTGGCATCAACTGAACTTTGATCAATTTTTGCTTTTTTTGCAAACTTTGATCAATTTTCTAAAAGAGAGAAGATGTTTCCGTGAGCCTTGAGCAACCAAGTTTAATAGCTTTCAGGACAGTTTTGGAGTCATAAGGAAAATAAATAAAAAAATCTATAAAATAAAGAGACTTTTCGCTTTATCGAAATTGTGTAGTTTAAAATAAATTTGTTTGTGTTATACAAATACATGGTCAAAAGTAATGTTACTCGTGTAGAATTTATGTAGTAAATTTATTTAGATATCGATAAAAGAGGTTTTTTATGATTATGTATTCAATACTTAATCAATTAAATTAGCTGAAATCGTTAACACAAAAAGTGCTATGCAAACTCAGCCATGCGACTATCAATTCATTTGCATCTGTCTTAAAACAAACACATTTCTTCACCAGTTTGGTTGGCGTAGTTAGTAATGTGATCGATTGGGTACCGTATTTATCTGTTGTTATTAAATTGCCGTTAATTCATTATCGTTAAATAAGTCATCAGTGCATGAAGAGGGTCATTTTGCACTAAATCGGTAACGCTTTGACCAATTTATCTTTTATTTTCATTATCAGTTTTTTTAATTTATTGTTATGCATTCAGTCACAAAAGTAAGCATGAATCATGTATCTTTAGTCGTAATTTTTGGTATTTTCGTATAAGAAAAAAGACAAAAAAGGAACCTGGTTGATAATTTAAAATTTGACAGTACAGAAATGTAATTTTTTTTGTTCAGAAAAATTCGAGTCATATGATACTATCAAGCGAGTGTTTATCCATGTAGGACATCAATGGGATGCTACTTGACACTTAATCTGAAAACATGAGGACAGCAAAAGGTAGAAAAATGTGTTTGTTTTAATTCTGTGAAATTGTTAACTAGTAAAATGATAACAAACAAGTATTATATATATATAAAAAAAAAAAAAAAAAAATAAGTCTATTCCTACTTTTTTTTTCACTATATTGCAGAAAAGTCTTTACAAATAAAGTTGAAATTTTCCTCTTACATTTGGTGCCATCTATTATTAGATGCATGCAACTTAAATCTAAAAAAACTAAAATTAATTAATTAAATTTAATGAATGAATTAATATTTGAAAAACTGTATGAACATCAAGTGTCATCCACTACAAGTTTGAAAAAATGTATTTGAACTTGAGTGGATGAATAAAATGTATTTTATGAACGATTGAAAATTTGAATAAGATATATATAGGGGAGAGTGCGAACTAATAGTAGGAATTGAAAAGGTTTAGTCAGTTTCTGGCGAGTCACATTTAATGAAAAGCAAAGATGTTCAGTTGCCAAAACTCCAGTGTAAGTTCACGCGAAAATTATTATTGATGATGGCAATGCTAAACGATATTTTTTCCCTCTAAAAACGCAACAAAGTATCTGTTCAGTCAATATTTTCTGACGTCAAGTGAATAGGGAGAAAAAAAAAATAGTCTAATTGTTCTTACAGTCTACTGGTAGAGACAAACAATATTGTTATTCATTGTGTTGGCGTTTTCCTTCCTTTTCATTAAATAAAACGATTCTAATTTATTGAATATATGTTTTTAATATAAATTGAATATATATATTTTAATAACATTTTAGAGCCATCGCTTGGCATCACCAATCTAACCTGCTTACATCTATCCTTGTTCTTACCAGGGAGTCCCCGTAGCGGTCACACCTCATCACATTCCTCGCGCTGGTGGCGCCATCTATCGCCATTTATATTAAAAAATAGTTAACAATTGTTTGTTTAAAAAAATCCATGTTTTAAACTCATTTTTATATTTTTTAGCTTTTTCTTGAGTAAATATTTCTGTAATTAAATTTAAACGTATACAAATGAATAAGTAATTAAGATATAAATTTGAAAAATGTATTTTACCTGCATAATGGTATTCTCAACATAACTAGGAACTCTTACAAAGAAAAAGACTATTCATTTGTTTTTGAATTATCAAATTTTACAACAATATGTCATTCTTTGCAATTTTATTTAAATTTTAATGCATAAAATTATATAAAAAAATAGGTGAAGTTGAAATTTTTATGTGAAATTCAAAGTTTTTAAGTACATTTAATCAAAGCACTTGTAAAAGGCAAAATATTTTAAAATCAAGACATTTCTTATTAAAAATATTTTACCAATAGGAGGAATTGTGGAAAAAAAAAGTGTCGAGCAGATTTTAACATCTTCTCCAAAATAGAGCTCAGAATATTTTCAGAGCTTTAAGGTAAAATTAAACTATTTTTTTAATAAAAAAAGAATATGAACTTATAATTCAGTAGCACTTTAATATATTTACATCATATTTGAAAGTAATATTTCTATTTAAAAGTTGCTTTTTTAGTTTTCTCAAAATGAAATTTTATGCTTTTTGTTTTCACGTGAAACATCATAACACAAGTAATTTTGATCAAATGCTATAAAATTTGATATAAATATTTTACATAAGTTTTTACTGGGAATTGAACTTGGAAATGATTCTATGTAAATACTTTTTTATTTTAATTGTTAAACTTGGAACTACATGCAAATGTTGGAAGAATTTTGTGTCGATAACATTTAAACTAATACAAAATAATAAATAATAAAAGATATAAATTTGCCAGAAGTCTTATTCCCTACAGAATGTTAGTACAAACAAATACAGACTTAGAAATTTTGAAAATATTGATTTAATTTTTAGTTACCATATTTTGTAACACTATCAATTTTTTTTTGCCATTTTTACCCTAATTTCAGCTTATAAAAATTTTAAAAAATTAATAATGATTTTTTATGTGAAATCTTTATATGCATTCAATCTAAAAATGTGTTCAAATATAAAGTATTTCGATAACTTCAAAAAAATTGCTCCAGGGTGTGTTCGTGTACCTTAAAAAGAGAGCCGAAGATTATATAAAAGACATCTGAAATTCAATCTACATCACTATCTCCTACATAGCACAGTTCCTCCTACATACTCGTAGCATATATGTGGAATATATGTATGTAGCCCAATGGCTCTCAAACTTTTTGTTGTCGAGGTGCATTTAAAAACCAACGAATAATTGTAGGCGCATTATATACAAATTTCTAAGAAATAAGAATCTGCTGCTAACACTTCACAGTTTTTTATATCCTGATGGTTAACTTCACATACTACTTACTGACGGCGGAGTCTCAGAGACTGCAATGGAAATTTTTTTAACATTGAAAATCACATAGACGTTAGCGCTCCTAGTGGCCAACCATGGAAGTTACGACTCCCAATTCCTCCTTCTTTGGGGCATTATTGCTGTTTGGAGACTTTTATGTGAAGAAAGGGAGAAAAAAAAAAAAAAGAGCAATCAGAAAAGTTAGTTGTTTGTAATGAAAATGGTCTTTGAATGGGAAAATTGACAAAGAGAATGTCTATATTTATTTTTATATCTGGACACATATTTCTCTGGAATATCGCTGGGGAGCACCTAGAAATCTTCTAGGACGCACGTTCTGAGAACCACTGAAGCAACATAAATTAAAAATGAGAATGCGTGATACAAAAATTAGAATTCTAATTTTATTGTTTATGTAGTATAAATCACATTCGTACTTCAATTTAAGAAATTTCATACTTTGAAATATTCCTATCTTAAAATCTTATTTTCCATTGTAGTCTAAAGGAAAATTTGTTGATTTGTTATCAAATTCAAATTAAAATGTATTCCGTTTAAACTTGCTGAGTAGTATAATAGTATGAAATATTTTATTCTTTGATTACATTAAATGCGATGTAATTGTTTTGTGTGTGTCTATAATGGATTTTTATTACATGCATGGGACACAGATCAATCTGTTTTATGGAATTTATGGAGTTATGTTTACCCCATAGGTACCAGGTACGCCCGTTTCCGTTTGCATTTTTTTTTAAATCTTTCTTTCAATTAGTTAATTTTTAAACAATTTCAATTAGTTAATTTTGCTCTAGTGCTAACTTTGTTGTTTCTATTTTAACTCAAGATTGAAAAAAAAAAAATCAACTTTTATCTACAAAAAAAAAATAATTTTTTTTTTTCTATATTGGGTTTCATTTAAATAATTTTTGTTTGTTTAGTGAAAGTTTTTCAATTCCTTCTATTAGCTCACACTCTCCCTATATACATCTTATTCAAATTTTCAATTGTTCATAAAATACTTTACATTCGTCCACTCAAGTTCAAAGACATTTTTTTTTTTTTTTGAACTTGTAGGGGAGGACACTGGATGTTAATACAGTTTTTGAAATATTAATTCAGTAATTAAATTTAATTCATGAATTTTAGTTTTTTTTAGGTTAAGTTGCATATATCTACCAGATAAACTTAAAAAATGAATGAAAATTATTTATAAAGGACTTTCTGCAATAGAGTGAAAAAAAAAAAGTAGGAATTGACTTTTAAATTTTTTTTTTTATATATTACTTGTTTATTATATTAAATAAATAACTTTGTTTGTTCTTAATGTAATAAAAATGATTTACTATTTTTTTAAAATAGTAAATATTTTTAAAAATTTAAATAATTTAAATAGTTTAAATAATATTATAAATTTAATAATTTTTTTCATAATTTAATTATTAAGTAATTTTAGTAATTATTTTTTTAATAATTAATTTTTTAAAATTCAAATAATTTTAAAATGAGTAAGTTTATTGTATTTATTCTTTTTGTTTAATTGTAAGTATAATAATTCGCTTTTGACCTCTTGTTAAATTTGCAGTTACCATGAAGAGTTCAGTTAAGGAATTACTGCTTTCAGGGAAGACTTTCATAAAGGAACTGAATAGGATTTTGCATGTTGTGTGGGAGATTCCCAGGGAAAATTCCCAAATGACTGTCGATGCAAGTTATTTTTACAATCTTCATGAAGTGAGACATCTTTTGCAACCAAAGAGCTCCTCTGAATTCATGAGCGCTGCACCTTTTTGCATACTAGTTGTATGTATTATGAGTATGATATAAGTCTAACATTATTTTTACGTTAATTTATTTCCACTACTGTAACGAAATAAGTTACATGTTTTTGAAAAGGAATACAAAAAAACATTTATAATTACTGTATTGGATTTTAATTTATTAAATTTACTTATATCAAGCTCTTTTTTTTTTTTTTTTCAGATTTTGCATAAACATCTTAATTCCATATTTCTTGCTTATTTATATATTTTTTTTTCTTAATTTAGACATTTTTGCATTTAATTGTTTGTGTTTGTAATTGAATTTTTTTAATTGTTTCTATAATTTTGTAGTGATTAAAGTTATTTTGATGAAATCTTTTTCCTAATTTTGCTATTTAAATGTCACTTTTAAAAATAAATATAATTAAATTTTTAAATGTTAATTTAAAAACTTAGTTTTTTTCTGCATAGCTTTATATAAAGACGATTGAAATGTAATTGTTAATTTTAATTTTTTTTTTTTAATTTTCTTGAATGATACTATTTCAATATCTTCAATAACTCTCCATTATCTTTGTCAATAAATTTTGTCCATGTTGTGGTACAATTCAACTATTTTAAAATGATAGGAATTAATTTATGTGTTTACATTTTGTTAGTTAATATATTTGATCAAATTAAATATATTTCCTTAGGTTAAGCAAAAATAGGAAACTTTTTTTTTTTAATTCCAGTTATGGATATTATTGACTGAGTTTTTAATTAATTTATTTCAAGTTTGATATCAGTATTTTCGTGTTATAGTATTAACTCAAGATTAAGAACTAGTTAACTATTTTGTATAACTCAGACTTTCAATCATAGATGGCGCCACACACCTCAGAAAAAGTGAAATTTTTACCATCTGGCGTACGTGCAGCGATGGACAGCAGGTGAGAGGAAGGGCAGGGGGAAATAGTGAATGTGGTTCCGGTGCCTCATCTACACCTGGTCTTGCATTGAGCCTGGCCAAGGTGAACCACAGGCCACACTTTTCAAGTGTCAAATAACCCGTGGAAGATTTCCACACTCTTCGATGTTGCAGCAACAACAACAATCCCAGAAAAAGAAGTTCTATTATCTTCCTAAAAGAACTTTTTAATTCGCTCGTGATTAATACTCCCGCTTTTTTCATTCGAATTCTTAAAAGAACAAAGTAATTATTTATAGTGGTAGTGAATACAATGTAAATTCAAAATTTAGACAATAAAATTTGCATGTAGACATTTAATAATGAGTTCAAGGTTATGTTTTTAAAAATGAGTAAGGCAATTAAATGATAACAAAAGGAAACTTTAATTTTTTGTTTTTCTTTAATTAAAGTTAGTGCATTTTAAATCACAAACAGTTTATTGAATGAGAAGTAATTTATGCTTTTACACGTGAAAGGCATTTAAATGTTTGTGATTGAAAGAAATCGTATAAGATTATCGTATTTAATAATGTTTCTTTATGATAATTCGAAAAATATAGTTTTGTTCGAATAAAATTTTGTTCTTATTCTAACTCAAGATAATATACTTTTAATTAATTGATAGTTATGAAGGACACTTTATTGGATTTTCGTTTAACTTTAATTTGCTTTTAAATGATTTAATACATAAATAATTATATTTCTGTATTCTTCCAATAATCACACATAAATCAATTTTATAATCTCAATGAAAATATGCAATTTAAATTATTTTAAAGATACTGGAATGAATTAGGTTTTCAGAAATAAATATATGTAAATATTAAATAATTTTCCAATTAATTTATTTTTATAAAACTAGTATATATATGCAATTTACATAACTAATAAATAAATAAATAAATAATATACTGGTATTTAAATGCTTTGATGGTAAGAAATTTTAAGGAGTGGATATGAAAGGAACAAGAAAATTAGTTTTTAAAAAATTAATAGTTAAATTTTCGGGAATGTTTTATTTTCTTATTATTTGATATAATTTAATTTGCAGTAAAAATAAAAATAAAAGATGCACAGATAAAATTTGTGTCTCTATGCTTATCGTAACTCTCCCTCCATATTTAGATATTTTCATTCTAGGCACAAATATATTTATAAAACAAATTTGATTTGATGTTTTTTTTTTTTTTTACTTTATGTAATCAAATCAAACAACTATGTCATAAGTATACTAAAAAGAAAGCAATACAATTTTATTTTAATTAATTAATTATTTTTGTTTTTATTTACATATTTTTTATTATCATTTTTATTTATTTTGAATTTTAGGGTTTATTTATTTATTTTTTATTATTATTATTTAACAATTAAATCAGGTTTATTAAGCAAGAATACATTGACCCACCAGGGGTCCGTAAAACTTCATTAAGGGGATTTTGTGAACATGAATAAGAAATTTTTTATTATTATTATTCATATCTAATGCAATCTACTGTTTATACCATGAATTTAATAATAAAATTTTAATTAACTCATACTTTATAATATATTTTATCATTATTTTTTATTCTCAGAAAAAGATCATGTATTATTGCTATAACATGCTTTTTGTCATTTATTTATTTTTTATTTTTAGATATATTATGATTTTTTTAAATCATAATACTAAGATATGCGATATTTTAAAAGTATTATTTTGAGAATAAGATGTTTAGTTTTCAGTTTATTTGCAAAAGGAGTCTGTAAAATTAAAAAAGAGTTAAGAATCTCTTACCTAACTATTATGTAGAATTCTTTTTATTTATAATAAAGCTACTACTATTAATAATTATACAGTATTTTCAGGTTCTAAATGAAAAAAAATCTCACGAATAGTCCAGAATAGAGACAAAGTTATTAAAGATACTGTTTAGATATTTATTTGATTAACTTATTTATATTTAACACATTCTACTAATTTAGAACTCCCTTATTTTAATCACCCAATGTGTGTCGCTTATTTTTAAGCATATTTAGCCCAACAATCCTATGTACAGATCATAACATCTTAATTATACTGTTGTAAAATTGATATTATTATTTATAATTAGAAATTATTTAATAATAATATTATTAAAAGTATGATTAATAATAATTGTAATTATTTTAATTAAATCGTTAAAGTACAAGAGATTCAATTATTAAAATTTCTTCTATAAAATTTTCTAAGTATTATGTGATGTGTAATCAGAAGCAAATCATTTTTGCAGCATTTGCAATCAACATGTTGAAGTTTTTGGAATTAATATTTAGCAATAAGAGATTCTGTTTCTTCTGCAAAATTTACCTTGAGGAGAAATGGGGTTTGCAAATAATAAAAATGTAAAAGCAGCTGCTTTACCATATATCGAAAAAGGGAAGGGGTAAAAAGAACGCCAACTCCACTCCTCAGACGATTTTTTTCCCCTTGTAATGTAGACATTGAATAATGTGATTAGTGGTCGTTGCCAATTATTTTATACATAATTTTTTCTAAATTTTTCCGACGGGTTGCCGCCTAAACGAAGAGTCAAATAATTAATTTTCAAATTTAATGATTTTGACGAAGTATCGGGCAGCATTTTTCTTTGACAATTTTAAACACTCACTAATGATTAATGATAGTTTTTATAGCACCTTTTATTTGCAACTTCATAAATTATCTAAGTTTTTTTCGACTTAATAATCGGATAAATAATTTCATATATACTACAAGGTGTTTTTTTTTTATTAATTTAGTTTTTGATAAGTAGGATAATGGATATTTCTTAAAGTTAATAATTTTTTTCGGTATAAAAAATACCAAGCGCAATAACTTAAGTTAATATTATTATTTTTTACTGTACATGTTCCTCCAAAATTTATTCTGGATGTGAGTTTTAATAATAGTAATTTTCTAGAAAAATTAAATAACAACTTTAAATGTAGATCGCACATCAGAACAAATAATTTTAAGAAAGTAACATTAGAAATTGAAATAAATTAAAATATAATGAAATAATCAGCAATATTTAAAAATGAAATTTTTAAATTTTTATACATATAAATTTTTAAAATATCCTAAAATCTTTTTTAAACAACTGTTTATAGCTTTTTATGTAATCGTATTGAATTCCTATTTCTTAAAAAGAAAGTATTGTAATAAAATAATAATTCGATTAATGAAAATTTTGATGGAATTTTTTGAAATTTTTGTTTATTAAAACCTACAAATAATGATATCAAAATATTGGGGGATTAATAATCATGTTGTGTAATTATATTTAAATGCTGAGTTAATTTCAACTACTACAAATACTTCAAAGATTTATCTTTATCAAATTATTCAATAAAATTTTTTAAATTAATTTAACTTAGCTTTTATTGATGCATTGCCACTACCATATCACAGAACATGATAATTTAAACATAGCATCCTGTTTTGAAATTAGCTTATCAAACATATATAAATATTTTCTTTTTGCATTTTTTATTGTATTTATTTTTATGCAAATGATAATTGAAAATGCAATTTTAAGTTCCTCTTTTGTTTACATGAATAAAAACTATTTGATCGCTCATGCAATAAACAAATAATAAAAATAATTTATGCTTCATACGAGATATTAAAATTTTGAAGACAGAACTGTTTTCCATACAATGTGATCGTACAAAATGAGTCTTTTTGAAATACTAAAGTTAGATGACTAAGTATGTAAATAATAGTGAGAAATATCCAAGTAGGTGTTTTTATATTTATAAAAACGGAAAGGAAAAAAAGGAACAATACCCAGTTCAAGCAATTGTTATGTTAAAATTCATAGACAAAAGAAAATTTACATGTACTCAAACTTTAGTACTAGATTCTGCTGATTTCTCATATTTTACATAATTCTTTTCTCAAAAGATTATACAGTAGATCTAATTTGTAAAGACAAAATTCAAAAGCATAAATTAAAATGTAAACAAGCATATTTTTACATTATCTATCTTCATATAAATGAAAATAAATCTATAAACTTTTTGTTCTAAAAAATTCTAATCGAAGAACATTTTATTAATCACAGTACGTATTCTAAATATATTTAAACAATCAGAAAAAATGTATTTCATCAGCTAATTTGAATTTTACGCAATTCTTTCAACATTAGAATTAATTGCAATGTTTTTATTATATCCATTTTATTTGGAATTTTTCATTTCATATGCTTAATTAAATAATGCATAGGTTATTTTATTCTTTATAATATTATAACGTAATAAATAACTGAAAAGGCTTTATTATTTTTTACTATAAAGGCTTTATTCATAGTAAACGACGCAAAATATATTCTTCTTCAATGTTTATTAGTAGTCACACCTGATTAATGAATTAAAGACAATAAGTGATTGTTTACTAATTTTAATAAATTTGCTTACTAACTAATTTTAATAATGTTATTAAATTAAAATGTAAAAAAAAAAAATCCGAGCTTTCTGCTAAATATGTATAAATAATATAAATATACATACCAACAGATGCAGTATAACCAACTAAATAAAATATAACGTTCGTTGTCAATAATCGAATTCTTCCAAAGAACTAAAATAAATAAAGAAATCGTTTGACCGACATCAATTTATTCATGCATTTTTTTAATTATAAAATTAATATAAAATTAAAAAAAATAATATTTTAATTTAATAAAAACTTTGTCTTAATTAAGTTTTAACTAAAACTAAAGTTAAAACTTAATCTTAAATTAATCAGTAGGAAAAAAAAAAATGTTTTTAATAAATTTTCAATTAAACAAATGACGCTCTAGAACAATTAGAACGATTAATGTTTTAAAATAAAATAAAAAATAATTCGTTATTAACAATAACAAATGAAGTCGTTTTGTTCCAGATGATTAGTTTTGAGTTTACTGTGGTTCTAACGTTCCCAATTTAGAGAAATGTAATATTCATAAATGTTGTTATGGAAACTTTCGTCGTTATGGAAACCTTCAGAAACTGCATTTATCTTTTTAAAAAAGTTTGATATTTGTTTTTACAAGTCCATACGTGTTGAATGATAAGACATTTAAAATTATGGTTTAAAATTAGAAAATGCTGTGTCATATGTCTAGATTATAAATATTTTTCATTTAAAAAACAATTAAGTTTCACATAAATGTATAATATCTATCTATATATCAAACAAGAAACTGAGTGTTGCATGTGGATAGGTATTTCTTAAAATATAAAACAATAACATTTAGAATTTTTCTTTTTTTAAATTTTTGCCTAATAAAAAAAACAAAAACAAAATTCTTATTAATTACTTTTAAATTAAATGAAAACTTATTAAAAATTATTAATTAAATTTATTTATTGTTTAGTCGCATTCTCAAATTATTATTAATTTAAAAAATCATCCTTGAAAATAAGGTTAAGAATTGTGGTTCATATTATTTTTAGTACATTTTTATCCTTTGATTTTTTTTTTCATAAATAAATAATTTGTAAATATTTGATAAACGAATGTTAAAATTGTTTTAAAAAATTGGCTTAGTAATAAAATGGTTTATTTTAGTGTTTGTAGTTTTGTGATTTTGATCTTTTTTCAATTCCTTCTATTAGCTCACACTCTCCCTATATATATCTTGTTCAAATTTTCAATCGTTCATAAAATACTTTTTATTCATCCACTCAAGTTTAAATACATTTTTTTGAACTTATAGTGGAGGGACTTGATGTTAATACACTTTTTTCAAATATTGATTCATTAATTAAATTTAATTAATTAATTTTAGTTTTTTTTTTAAATTTAAGTTGCATATATCTACCAATAGATGGCGCCAGATAAACAAAAAAATAAATGAAAATTATTTATAAAGGACTTTCTGTAATATAATAAAAAAAAAAAGTTGGAATTGATTTAAATTTTTTTTTTTATATTACTTGTTTTTATGTTTTTCTCATTTAAAATGCTCTATTATATTTTTTTTATTTTTTTCATCCTAAATTAATTTTTATTTATATTATAATTAGACATATTAGATGAATTAAATTTTTTTGTTAAACTTTTCATTTAATTTACTGAAATTTAACCATGTGTTTATTTACAAATTCATGTTATCGAAAACTTTATGACTGAATCACTAATTCGTTCTTTTATTTCTGTCCTAATACAGCGTTCAATAAATTGCCCATTAATCATCGTGATCATCGATCACTGTCGAACGAATAATTACCCATGAAAAATCACAATATACGAGCAGAAAATTTAAGTGGAGTTTTAAATTATTCTATACGAAAATATTTTGTGAATTTCTGGTTCAGTTATTTTACAACTATTGGTACACGGCAGGCATCGCTAAATACTAGATAAATAAATTTAATAATTTATTACTCAGTATGTATGTAATGTAATAAATTTACGTAAAAGTAATGCAAAAGTAAAATAATGTGAAAAGTAATGCATTATGGAAAATAGTTTCTAAAAAGATAAAAGAGAGACATACAAAGAATTTTTTTTTTAAGTATGAATAAAAATTCGTTTACAATTTTTTTTTATGCATGTGTTCTATTGATTTACGTGATGAAGAGTTAGTTCCCCGGCAACTGCGATTTCCAGGAGGACTTTTAAGGGTAACTGTCCCACGTTTACAAAATTCAAAACATTCCTGTCGTCCAGTCTGATGGCTGACTTGTTTCAATCACCAACAAATATTGGATCTTTTACACACTAGCTGCTCTCCTTACTACTGGATCATCAGTTAGGCTTGTAATACTATAAAATTGGAACACTTGTGGTATAGTAGAATAAACTTTTATTTTTACAGTATGTCCTTCATGTATTATTTTCTCATCTTATGTGGAATGAAATTGGAACAAATTAGAACTGAACATTTTACGCATTTTTTTAATTTTTCCTTTGTGTTGATGTCGATCGTGACAATGTGTGTAAAAACATCTCGTATCGATCGATCAATCGATTGCCAGGTTGCTCGGTGAGAGTTTTCTGGATGTTCTCCCATACGACACGCCAATACTGGGAAGTTAACCCCCAAAAGTCCTCACGGAAGGTAATCGGTGGATGCTTATCGGTGGACGGCTTGAGGGTCATATGTAAATGGTTCACGAGGGCCACCGATATCCAAAAAGTAAAGAAACTTATTGTTTGCATGATGTTTTATAAAAATTGAGCATTTTCTCTTAATCTATAGCATTGATATAAGGAGGGTTTATATTAAGGGAACATTTTTTTTAACTACAAAAAGCGAATGTTGCAATATATATATATATATAAAGAGCATCACAACAAAAATAAAGATAGAACCGACAAGGAATGACTAGAAACACGACCATTTTAACAACAAAAACCACAAGTATTCGTCACATGAAAATTATATAACAAAACCATCATAACTTTTGCAAAACAAAAGCCCTGAGGTGCTTCACATTCAGACTCAAGAAAAGAAACGAAAAAATTGTTCAAATTGTTCGAAAGAAGAATTGTTCAAATCATATATATATATAAGGATATAACATATCAATACGAAAAAAAAAAAAAAAAAAAAACAGATAAGGAATAAATTAGAAACACGATCATTTTGACAACAAAATCACAACAGTATTCGCTACATAAAAATTATATAACAAAATCATCATAACATTCGCAATACAAAAGTTTTGAAGTGCTCACATTCAGACAGCTGAAGAAAATATAGAAAGAAACTGTTCAACTGTTATATATATACATATATAATAACAGTTGAACAGTAACTGAATAAATGCGAAAAAGAACATATTAATGCAAAAATAAAAAAAACAGACAAGGAATAAGTTAGAAATACGATTAGTTGTCACACCACAACTGTATTCGCTACTAGATAAATTTTCATATGCTGCATAGAAACGCAATCAAATTGTATAGTAAAACCTTAGTAACACTCGTTATAAAAGAACCGTATATAGTCTCACCTGCAATATATATATATAAATATAATATATATATATATATATATATATATATATATATATATATATATATATAATATATATATATATATTATAAAAATTCGAAATTCTGTTTAAAATATTTGATTCAAACAGCTAGAGTTTCATTCATTGATTTCAGGAAAGGGAAGACTAAATAGCAGTATGTAATAGTATGTATAAGTCAGCAGTCAGACTTCCTGGAGAAAATTTTCTAGATTTTCTTCAAAACAATATGCAAATGCGAGGCAGTAATCCTTGAAAGTATTCCCAGATTTTATCCTTTTAACGCGTCCTTTCAGAGGACTGTGGCATGCATGTGCCCTCGAAATAAAAAATTATCACAACCGGACTATTTGCAACATAACATGCAATGAGCATAATATTCTATACTATGTTTTGAGCCAGTAGGATTGTGAGGGGGCCACCCATACCCACTGTAACTAACCCCCAGAAAAAGTGTGAAATTCGTCTTTTATACGTGTATAATAATATAATGTAAAGTAATAACAAGTTTGTAAGAGTTTTTATTTGATAATCATGATTGAAAATGTTTATTAACTAATATACAGATTTGTAATTCTATAAAATATATAACAAATTCTTAATAAATATATATATATATATATATATATATATATATATTTGTCGATGAATGTTTGGTAGCAGATAGTTTTCAGACTCTTGTATTAGAATAAAAAATAAGCAACAAAATAATAACAATAATCTAAATAAAAATACAGCGTACAAGTTTGCAATAAACTAGAATGAAATGTTTTTCTTTTATGTACATTTTTTGTTATTTTTACAAACTAGAACCGTATGATATTCCATGACTTACATCAAAATTTCAAGTTCCTTTTTATTTATCTATTTATTTATTTATTTAAATTTCCTATTCAAATGGCTTAAGCAACGGCGAATTCTGTTCTAATCCCTGTGATTTCAACATGCATTTGATAGTTCTAAAAAAGAAACCAACAAAACAATCTTAATTGGTTTGTGTCTGTTTTAAAAATTTAAGACTTCATGCCAAACGATTTGTTTAACGTATCTTGATCGCCCAAACAAAACCGAAATCGCCTGCGAGGAAGAAGGAATAAAATAAAAAAAAACCAAACGATAGTTATCAATATCATTCGAATTGCGTTGTCATTGTTCGATCTCGCCCTCCAGGTGCAAAAAAAAAAGAAAAAAAAGAAAGAAAGAAAGAAAGACGTGCGCAACCGGTGAGCTTGCCCTCGTTTTCTCGAGTGTCGTTGCTCTGGTTGCTGGTCACCCACTTGTTCAATGGGGCAAAACCGCAGTCCACTTTCACTGGCTGCCTCTGAGTTCGATACTCCGGCGGCGTGGCCCGGAACACCTGCCTGCTTTCTTGGCGAAGGTTCTGGAAGGCCATCCTCTAATGATATTAATAGGAAAGTGATTAAGCGTTGTAGGTGGAAAAGACCAACGACCATATCGATCCTTTGCGATTTATGAAATGGCTGTTAAAAAAAAAAAAAAAGACATGAAATTTGCCTATCCTGTATTATTTGCTTTATTTGTAGAATGTTTAAAAAGACAATAAAAAGTAAATGAAGAATTTTATTTATGCTCGTCATTATATAGATTTAAAAGAAATTTTTTTATTTTTTTTAACATTGATTTTATTTTTTGTAGCAGACAAGTACAGAATTTATCTCATATTTTTTTTTTAATGAAAAACAACTGGCAAATTGATTGACTTGACAAAAACTTGACTTCTTAATTAGAGAGTTAGGTAGCACATCGGAAGTTTCTACGTCTATGCTAAGATTGGGAACCATTAGCCCCTTAAGACGGAAAAATCTTTCGTTGGATTCGAGCAGTATGAGAAAATTATTTGCACCTCTCAAATAAAATCCTTTGCCTGTTCATTCAAACTGTGGTGGCAGAAGAATGTGGGTGTAGTAAGCCTCCTAAAATGCACACTTGGGAAAGCTGAATTTCCTATATTGTGGCAGTTTTAGTGGTGAATGTACTCAAGTCGAAATCCCCAGCTTTTCCAAATATCATTTATTACAACTAAAACAGTTCATAACCTCTGTATTTTAACATATTTCCCAGAAATTTGTATATAATGCGCCTAGAATTATTTGGAGGATTTTAATTGCGCCCCGACTTCAAAAAGTTAGAGAATCACTGATTTACATTCAACTATTATTATATTTAACTTATTTAGATGAATAAATATTTAAATATATATATTAGATTTGTGCTATATTTTGATGCATTACAAACGAACAATCTTTAATCGACAATTTTTTTTTTTATGTCATTTGGGTGTTGAATTATTTCGTTTTGTCAAAACAGTTTCTCGTGCAGACTAAATCACAATAAGTAAGTTGACAAAAATTTAAATAATTTGTTCTCACATTTTATCGAAATCACAGAGTTAATCTTGTATAAAATTTCTTCAGAACAAATTCCATACAAATCTGTTAATTATCCCCGTTTTTTCTTCATTCAGCGATTCCATTTTCTACAAAAAAACCAAAATCATATTTTCATTTCATTTAAAATAATTCAAGAAACGCCAGGAGAATTAATCGTTTGCTCGTTAATTAATCATCTTATCTTTATTTCCCAAATGGCAACATTTGATTGTCCCTTATCTCCATAGCTTGTAGAATGGTATTCTAATAGAATATTCTTTTCTTTTTTGTTTTAAAAGAAAAGAATATTCAATATTCTCAATAAAATCAAGAAATGTAAAAAAAAAATAATAATAATTTTGAATTGATATTTATTATTATAATTTATCAATGATGAATAAAAATTAAATTTATTTTTGTAGTTGGTAAATCATGAAACAAAAAGCTCTAAATGGAAATAATAACAAATCATATATATTTTTTTATTCGAATTGCTTTGATCTAGTAAGGGTGGCCAACCAGCGGCCCGCCGAATATTTTTGCGGCTCGTGAGATTTATTACACTTTTACAAAATATATTTATTTTATAATGGCCAAAGTAGTGAAAACCAATGTATTAAAAAATAAACTATTTATACATTCATATATTCAAAAATTTACTTTGATTTTTAAATAATATTCTTGAGAACACATGACAGATATTGCCTGTTTTATTTATGAGTTTACAGTTACAAGTTCGCAGAATAATTAAATTTTATTCTGCGAACTCATGATGAGTGGAGAAACAAATAACACACTAGTAAAATAAATAATTTTTAATGATTTCATTTTTTTTTTAATTTCATTTATAATTATATATTTTTGATACTTCATTTTTAGCATTATATATTTCTTTACAGCGTACGCTTAGTATCGTTATTATTATATTATGTTCACATGTAAGAATAAAAGTAACTACCATAAAGAATAAAATAATAACACATTATGTTTCAATTTTTCTTTCCAAAAAATGTATATAGTCTGTCTAAATCTAATATAGAGATATATAATTTTATATGCGGCCCGTGGAGTTAGGATACATTTCCAAAGTGGCCCGCAAGATCTTTTGGGTTGGCCACCCCTGCTCTAATTGGTGTTTTAAAATAAATTATGAAATATACGATATATTTGTTGTTGTTCTTTACTTCTGTTTTAGTTGTATCTATATCACTTTCTAGTAAAAATTAAGCAATTAATTATATTCATTTTTGTTTTCTGTTAAATAATCTGCTTAAAAGTTGTATTCTGTATTACTACATCTTTACGAATTATGATGTTAAGTAAATTTAAAAATTAAATGGAATCTTTTTTTCAATGCAAGCATTGACGTTTCTCGAAACAACGAGTGATTCTCCTGGTTTAAAACAGAAACAAGTAATACAAAAAAAAAAAAAAAAAAATTAAGTCAAGTTTTTTTACTATATTACAGAAAGTCCTTTATAAATAATTTTCATTCATTTTTTGAAGTTTATCTGGCGCCATCTATTGGAAGATCTATGCAGCTTAAATCTAAAAATAACTAAAATTAATTAATTAAATTTAATTACTGAATTAATATTTGAAAAACTGTATTAACATCAGTGTCATCCACTACAAGTTCAAAAAAAAAAAAATGTATTTGAACCAGAGTGGATGAATAAAAAGTATTTGATTAACGATTGAAAATTTGAACAAGATATATATAGGGAGAGTGTGAGCTAATAGAAGGAATTGAAAAAAAAGAATGCATTTGGCTCCTTCCTTGAAACCTCTTATTAGAACACCAGCATTCGATTAAACCGAACTCCTGCTTTCATCACTCTTACCGCCCAACGTCCTTGGGTGGCAATCAAGAGCTGCATGGCCAAACGATTCCATTTTCTTCCTTTGAATCACTCCTGCCACGGTCCACGGAGGACATTAACAACAAGAACAACAAATTCCATCTGACCCCGGATGGGTTAAGCGTGCCCATAATCCTGGCGGATATCGAAGGCAGGTGATGATCGTGCCATCTTTATGGAGTCAATGATCGAGTTGAGTAGTTCTGGCGCGTCTTTTTTTTTCTTTTTGTTCTTTTTTTTTTTTTTTTTTTTTTAGATTTTGGGAAAGTCAAATCTCTTTGTGGATGGACTGCTTTCGTTATGTTAAAGGTTTTCGACCGAGCGATTGTTTTTTGATGGTTCTGTTCTTTTCTTCTTTTCCTTGTTTTGGTTTGTTTATTTGTTTGTTACTAATAATAGTGCGTGTTATGTTTTGTTCGAGAAGAGATTCATCATTCTTAGACTGGGAATGATATACTTAAGTTTCGTGCTGGTAAAAGTAGACTAAGATGATGAAGATTTGGAATATTTATCGAACATGACCGATTTTTATGCAGTGAAAGATTACTGGATTAAAAAAATTTTGTGATTTTATATTTTAAATAAAAAAAAATTTTTTTGAAGCTATATTAATTCACCCTTTTCTGTAATAGTGTCTCACAAATGTACATTAAATTAAGATTACTTTAACCGAAAAAAATATTCTGTCAAAAACTCACTGTGGTTGATTTACTCGATATATTTTTGTATATCATAGTGATATTTTGTCACTATGACGGAGAAGTTATTCGTAGTAAATATAAAATCACAGTTAATAATTTTCGAATCATTTCTTTCTTCTTTATTTATTGAAAACTTTCTTTTATCTTTATGTTATTCATAAATTTTCGTGAAAAACAATAAATTGTTCATGATTTTTTTTTTGTAATAGTACAAACTATGTTTTCTGTGCACTAATTGTTAAAATATTTTATTCTAAATTCTCATTATTTCTGTTCTACATTATGTCATTTCCATTCAATAGCCCTTTATTCATTCATTTTCCAATTAACCTAATTAAATAAACTTAGATATATTACCTTAGGTTAATTTCCTCATTAAAGATCAGGCACTAATTACAAGTCATGCAAAAAAAATAATAACCTAAAAACCAGATTGATATCAAATACTTTAAAAATAACCATATGATTAATCCTTTTCCTTCTTTTAAAAACGTGAGTTTAAAATATGTAGTTATTCAATGATCTTTATATAATCTTTTAAAAAAATTGAATATATTTGAGTTATTATGATACAAACAAAAATTATTATTTCTGAAATGCTTTAATATAGAATATTTTACGTTTTGCTCTGTTATTACTTTGAAGGTTTTAAAATGTACTTTTAGCATGGCTTTTATTTTTTATTCGTCTGATAGATTGAATTGCCAAAGTCACGATTCATAATGATTGCAGAAAAGAAGATAATGATACTTATATTTTTTAAAAATAACTACCGTTCGATTATTGAAACAGAAATTATAAAAATAATACTCTAGATACAAATAACTTATAAAAATATTGTAGTATTTTACGTTGTGATTAAAAGAGCCATTGAATTAAAAAAAAAGAAATGTGCAAACAAAATCGAATTTTATAAAATGCTTACCATTATTTCGAATATAAGATACAATTTGATTGTCATGACCAGATGATTGTAATTTGAATTTAATGAGTTAAAGGAAACCCCATTGAATAACAAAAAAAATTCATCTGCAAACATATTGTTAATCGTAATAACAATTTGGGAGCAATCAATACTTTTTCTGGTTAATATCAGATTTGTTTTAATAGTTTGGTAATATTACTCCTCTTAATGCTATTTTATTCACTCTCCACAATACAGTCACAGTTAAATTACGATTAATACTCCTTTAATGAAGTTTTTGATAAAACCTACAAATCGTTTTCTAATGATCTTTTGTAGAATTCTTTTATTGTCAATAAAGTTCTACGCTTATGAAAAAAAAAAATTTTAAAAAAGTTCACGAAAAAAAAAAATTTTTTTTAATACTAAAAAAGATCATAATTTTTTTTTTTTTTCACACTTTATAACGCATGTATTACATGGATACTAATTGTGAAAAGGGGAAATAAAAAAAAAAAAAAATCGATAATTTTGAAAATATTCAGGAAGTTGATGCCAAAACATGAAATGTTATTCTCTTAAAAATATGTAAAATAATTTTCATTATTTGCATAACTACTCATTTCTGACGTATTGCCGTGATGTAATACTACAAAATGCAACTACTAATTAACCTCAAAAATACCCCAAATATTTTTTTTTTTTTTGTCATCAATTAGTAAAACCATTTGTCATCTATGAAAATTTCCGGAAGAAATTACTTTTATATTTCGAAGTGGTTTAACTCAGTATAAAATAGTGAACAAGTTTAACTCATTCATGGGTTTAATATGCAGAAGCATAAATGCATAAGTGAAAAAAAGTTTTTTTTTTTTTTTTAAAATAATATAAACATTTTTGTATTTGAAGTATTTTTATATTTTAAGATTAATTCATAATAACATCATTAATTATTGTGTTTTCTAATTTTTTATTATGAATTGATTTTAATTTGCCATCGAATCCTGACATTAAATTTCTTACGATTAAAAATTTTTCGTATTGCTTCATTTTATCAGTAAAAAATACAATTCATTTCCATTCATTTAATTCTCTTTCCTTAGATTTCTTCCAACTAACTGCTTCTCTTTTTTTCTTCAATCTTCTATTAGCTCACATTCTCCCTATATATATCTTGTTCAATCATTAATAAAATATTTTTTATTTTCATCCACTCAAGTTCAAATACATTTTTTTGAACTTGTAGTGGATGACACTGGATGTTAATACAGTTTTTTCAAATATTAATTCAGCAAGTTGCATATATCTAATAATAGATGGCGCCAGATGTAAGAGGAAAATTTCAACTTTATTTGTAAAGGACTTTTCTGCAATATAGTGAAAAAAAGTAGGAATTGACTTTAAAAAAATTTTTATATTACCTGTTTCATTTATGTATGCTGAAAAAAAGTTAAAATAAAAAATAAAAAATATTAATAATAAAATAAAAAAGGAAATGTTTAAAATATGAAGTTTTCAATTAAAAACAATAATAAATATGACCTATTTTTTAAGAATAAATGAACTTGCACTGACACTTTCATGAAACAAAAATATTTTATTTTATAAATTACTAATTAAATATATTTCATGAAAAAAAAAAAAAATAACCAGTTTTTTAAACAATTTTATAAAAATATATGAAAAACCAGCACAATTTAGCTATACAAAAATAAATTGTATTCTACTAGAAGACATCGTCAAAGATTTTTTTTTAAGTTCGCTTTTGGCGACAACATATTTTCCAAGTTTAAAAAAAAAATAAATAAGAGATTTAACGTGTAAAAATGTAAAGAACACTTTTAATTCATTCAGTAATCTATCGCGTAGATGAGGTCCAGGATTTTCCATTCCTTCACGTATTTTTTTTACCTATGCAGTAACTTTCACAAATACTTCCATGAAATAGTGTAATTACTTTTGTCATTATATATTTGAGACTAAAAAGTTAAATATTGCATAAGACTTCTCGAGAAAAACATACTACCGATTTTTTTTATTATTATTGTTTCACTATCTCAATACAATTGACTCATACACTTTCGCCATTTTTTTTTTCCCCTTTAACCTTTCTCCAGTTAACCCTATTTTTCGAACACATCCGGAACAATAAAGAACAAAATTCTGGCTAAACAAGAACGAATCGCGTTGTACTCGAAATAATAATCAACAACAACGTTTTAAAAATTCGCTTTCGGCTGACTTGTCAAACTCATTTTCCGGGTATGAGAGAGAGAGAGAGAAAAGGAAAAAAAAAAAAAGAAAAATAAATAAATAAAAAAGAACTTTTGACGTGTGCGAGCATAGAGAACATCTCTTGCTTCCATATCGTGTTGAGTGGTCTTTCTCCTGGATGCTAGGTGGGAGGATTCCCTCAAGTGGAAGATAGAAAAGTTTACAAAAGGAGGAAGGAAGAATTGCAGAAAGGAGAAGGAAAAATTCAGCTCCTTCTTAACCTATTTTTTTGGTTATTTTTGGTCGATATGTGGTGTTAGCGGAAATAAAAAATAAAAAAATTACATCTGAAATATCGAGGTCGCGTGGAATGCTCGCAAGCATTCTGTGTCTTTTGATACTGTCACGTGTTACTTAAATGTTTATTACATCAGGGAAAAGGAAGATTTAGGAAAAAAATATATCGAGTAAAAATTATGCTTCCTAACTGAAGGAACTGGTAATTGAGGAAAAGATTCGAATTGCGTAAAATTTGAAAGCTATTTATTGCTTTTTAAATACTGTACATTGTAAGCTTCAAATGCCATAACAATTCATAACAGTTGGGTGAGAACTTCGTAGGGACTACACATAGATGGCGCTACTAGTATTAAATCCATATGAGTTTTAGTTAGCCCTAACCTTCAAAAGACACGTGTATAAATTTGACAGCTGTTGCACTATTAGTATGTGAGTTATAGTATTTTTAGTGAAGCAACTTTTGTTAGTTTGAAAAAATGGATAAAAAGGAATTTCGTGTGTTGCATAAAGCATTGCTTTTTGGCGAAAAAATACTATAGAAGCCAAGGCTTGGTTTGATAAACATTGTTCGGACTTTGCACCATTAAAATCAACCGTAGAGAAGTGGTTTGCTTACATTTAAACGAGGCCAAATGAGCACCGAGGAGGATGCACGCCCCAAAGAGGCTGTTACCGACGAAAACATTAAAAAAGTCCACAAAATAATTTCTGATAACCGTAAAGTGAAGTTGATTTGAGATAGCTGAGACCCTAAAGATATCAAAGGAACGTGTTGGACATATCGTGAATGAATATTTGTATATGCGAAAGCTCTCTTCAAAGTGGGTGCCGCGGGAGCTCAATCAACCAAAAACCACAACGAATTGATGATTCTAAGCAGTGTTTGGAGCTGTTCAATCTTAATAAACCCGAATTTTTGCGTCGATATGTGACAATGGATGAAACATGGCTCCCTCATTTAATACCGGTGTCCAATCGACAGTCAGCCGAGTTGACTGCACGTGATGAACACTAAAAATGCTATACCTTCACTAAAAATGCTATTACTCACATACTAATCGAGAAACAGCTGTCAAATTTATACACGTGTCTTCTGAAGGTTAGGGCTAACTAAAAATCATATGGATCTAATACTAGTAGCCCCATCTATGTGTCAGTCTACGAACTTTTCAGCCCACCTGTTATTTTATCTCTTTAAATCAAATGTAAATGAAGCGTGTACTTCATTCTTTTCTTTAATTAAACAGAAAACGATGTTATGTGATTTATTTTAATAATCATACTAAAAATATAATATTCATTAAACAAAACAAAAACAAAATGTATACATAAAATTGCAATTATTGTATCTTCGTTTTTTTTCCTTTAAATTTAGGAGATTAAGTATTCTAAATAATTTTTCTCTTCATTCTTAAAATTGATTTATCAAAAATAGTTAATGATCCTACTATAATGAAATGTATTTATACAACACAATTTTAATTTCGAAGTGCAACGTAGACCTACCTCCTTGTGGTGCATCCGGGTAAGGCGTAGTACGGCAAAATGATCTACAAATAAAGCCTTCTGTCTAGTTTTCAGTGTGAGTTTCTTAGAGTTCTGCAGTGGAACGCAAGGTGGAATTGAAATTTTAAAAAAATAATAATTTCTTTTTTAATACAAAAAGTTCTTTAATTTAGTAAGAAAATAAGGTTCTTAGGGTTTAGTTTAAAAATTACGTTCCGATTTTTCCTAGTAGTATTCAGTCGAACAACAATTATTTAAATATTCCGAATTCTTTTTCATCGAAATTCTCAATACATCGAATAAAACATTGGTCGATGCAGAGTAAATCAGAATTGAATTTATGTAACAATGCAGAAATTCAGAAAAAAATAATTATTTTTGAAGTTCTGAAGATATTAAAAAAGAATAATTTTTAATAAAAATATATTTCTTCTGACGAAATTCTAAATTATTATTTGTTGCAAACGGTGTCAGAAACTTCAAACTGCTTAATGCTGTAGGCTGCATTGTTTAAAAATTCAATCGTGATTTGTTTTATGTGAAGTTTCATTTGTTCATTCTAATGTCTAGTTGTCAGAAAAAGATCATGTTATCTTGTCTATTTTCTTTTTCGAATATCTAATCATAAAAAAAAAAAAAAAAAATTTCTTCTTAAATTATATCAGTTGTCATGTTTATTTATCTTGGCCTATTGTTTAAAAAATCGCATTATCTTGATTAAAATTTAAAATAAATAAAAAAATAATTAATTTACGTAGTTATTTATATAAGTAATAAGCACATTTTTTTAACATTAAAATATTCTATACAAACTCTAAAAGTCATTATCAACAGTCTCGAAAACTTGACATTTTTTTATTATACATATTTACATACTAAATAATAAAGCATTGATCTAAAAAGATCTAATGTCAAAGAATGAAAATTAAATGAGTAAAGATCAGTAAAAAAAGATCAAAGATCAATTAAAAAAGATCAATCTTAAAATGCATTCTTTAAAAAAGAAACGTGGTCAAAACACAATGAAAATTCAATATCATTAAGAGCTTTCACCAAGCCAGCTTGCATGTAAGTTGCCAGATTTATCAACCGATCTGACATTTAAATTACGGATTTGACATCAAACGAAGGTCAGAGGGAACGTTAATTATCTATTTCTTTTTTTTATTTGGCAACAGGAAGATTCGTTAGAAGAAAAAGATGCATTTATTTCGTTTCGACTGTGCCAAACGATATTTTTTTTTTTTTAAGATAAAAAGAATGCCTGTTTTTGTTCTAATGTTCTATTTAATTAATTCATTTCTTTAATTAATGTTCTATTTCTCGAATTTATTAATTTCAAAGTAATGTCACTTAAATTATATTAAAAAAAATTACGCGAAAAAATGATATTTAAATACTCAGTCTTTTTTATTTGAATAATAGTATGAAATACCTTAAGAAAAATTTTCTTTTTTATTTAAATAAAAATGATTAAAAACCAGCTTTGAATAGAAAGCATTGAGGACAAATTAAAAGTTCAATGCTTCGTTATGATAGCATTAATGAATTATTCATTAAATTAGCATTTGACAGATAAAAACTGTTATTCAAATTACTTAAATGAAAGTATAATTAAGAATTTATAGTCATTCATAAAATATGATGACCACAAATGATGGGGAAAATAATATTGGAAAAAAAATGACAGCTAAACATTTTTGTTAATCATTTTTTAGAAACAAAAATAGATTTTCAATGTAATAAAAGGTAATTCGAAAATAATCACGTAATAATATCATTGTCAAAATTTTTGTTTTCAACTGATAAGAAAAAACTTAAAAATATTTTCCTCGTTCCAATTAATCAACAAAAAAAAACAAAACAAAATCCGAATTTCTTATTTCCGCCGACCGCAAAATTCATTGATGGATATCGGCATTATGAAATGTAGAAAACATGTGTTTATTAGTTCCAATTTTTTCAAACAAAACTTAATTTAATGGAGTTTTTTTTTCCAACAATACGTTACAAAATTTTAGGAGTTTATCATTTTCTAATAAAGTCTTTTTCAGGTTGATAGTGAATTTATTATTAAAATGAATGAATGTAATGTAATAATTTTATAATACTCGTATAAAATTTCTTTTCTTTAAATATATATATTAAACAAATATTGTTATTTAAACATATATACATATAAGATATAAATGTATTATATGTTATATATTATATATCCAGTTATATGT